>CM048824.1:46014263-46135913 GCA_026586065.1 Dioscorea zingiberensis | reverse complement strand
TTTTGATATAAACACACCGGTGATTTGGTATCGTTCCTAAGAGTGTCTCTGGCGATGCAGGCCGCTCCAAGAAATTTGGTGCCACGCCACCTCGAACCTGGCAGCGACAACCACGAGAGGGCGGACAACGATATCAAGGAACAGCCCTAGGCTGCCAAAGGTGGGGAACATTTGGCCGTCTTACCTTGGCTTTACCTTCATCTGATCGCACTACAACGTCTCGACGGCGGCTGGAAATCGAGTCCTCCGCCGTTCCTCAGCCTTCTCCAGTGGTACACATGCGTCAAAGCCCCGCCTAACCTCCTCGTCCACTCGCCACTTCTTCCTCATGGATCTACGCCTTTTTATGCATCATCATCGGTGCTCCCCTACCCAGTGACCGGCATCACCGTGCCACAGAGATGAAGTGAATTCCCTCTTTTAATGTTTGTGGCGGTGAGAGGTTTTGCAACCGGTGTGGTTAGGGGTTTGGGCCCTACTCTCTTATAGAGGACCCATGAGGGAGGAGGATTCGAAGCGAGCTTGCGATCCCTTTGATTGTGGTCAGAATCAACTCATCACCATAGCTGGCCGGCGTTTGAAAACTTTCTATTGTTGGCCGGTGGTGATCGTAGAGAGGATACCCTCACGCAGCAGTGTGCATCGTTCACTGGCGAAGGGGAGGGTATTGTTGTGTCTTGCGATCGTTCTCTGATCCGATGGGTGGTTGAGATCATTGTATGGGATCGAACAGTGGTCATTACGTCGATCAGCCTCGACTCCATATCGCGCTTGGATGGACAACCATATTTGCCCGACGACTAACGACCGGATGAGAAATCTTTGCCTTGAACTTAATTGTTCATCAGAGATAAGCGGCCTGGATTGCTCTAGACAACCGGAATTACTTTAACGGCTTTGATTTAATCTTTTTCATAGAACTCAAACCAATCTTTTAGATGAACGGACAAGGGTGTGCCCGCCTGATAGAGAACCGCAGACATCGTTATCCCAAATAAGCGAGATGGATGGTTGGATCAACGTCTCGTGATCAGCTCACTCACAAATCTTTTAATCTCAGCCGTAGGTTGTTTTTAATACACCTCTTTGCATATGTTTCTCGTACCTTTGCAAATAAATCCTTGCTTTTCTCAACCCTCACATGCAGGTCCATCCTTTGAGAGAGGGAGCACAATTCTTCTTAAGTCCTCTGATTTTTTGAAATTAAAGATAAGTCCCTAGAAGTCCCATTTAACCCTAATTAGGGTATTAATCGATTTAATCCACCCCTTTCCAATTAAACCCAGGTTTGGGGAACTCCTTCAATTACTAAAATAATTAAAGAGGAATTTAGAGAACAATTAGAAACCATTTATTCCAATAAAATCTTGGATTTTACAAGGTGTTCGCCACGTAGAGCTTGTTCAGTGATAGAATCCTCCTCTACGTAGGGTGAGGGCACAGTGCGCTCATTGAACTTGTTCTGCGCGCAACACATTGAGCTTGCTCTGTGTAGCTATGTTCATCCTTTGAATCCCTCGTGGGGTTGCTTGTCGGCTAATTTCAAAAAAAAAAAAAAAAACCAATTAATGAATAATACTCTAAGTATGTTGATGAATAGTGCATTTAATCCGAGTTTGTAAAGTCTCTGATATATAATGGAGAATTTTCTTTTCCCCTTCTTTCTCACCCTCTATGGATAATAATTTGTAGTATGTTTTCCATGTTCATTAACATTAATTTTGGGAACTCTAACCAAAATATGGCCCAATATATATATATATGGTATGGGCCAGATATGGCCCACTATATATAAATAGTAACTAATATATATATATATATATATATATATATATATACAGAATTTCTGAAATATCATATTTCAAAAAGCATCAACCTTGAATTGATCTATTACACTCTCTGCATAACTGAAGAGGCCTTTTGGGCCATTTTTATGAATACACCTCACATGTTATCTCCATTATTCATGAGATTTAATAATATATAGTATATAGTCAACTTTATTTCAAACTAAATTGGGGTTATGGTTCATAATAATCTCTTCATCATTATCAACATGTATAGTTCCACAACAAATCTATCACTAATTAAGGGCTGCTATCAAAAGTAAGCATTGATTATGAAACCCAAGTGGTATAAGGACTTGTTCAATGAATTCAGCGGAGATACTTCAAATGAATCGGAAATGAATCCAATTCTCCACAAAAAAAAAAAAAAAAATCATTTTTTTGTTATTATTAGTTTGACTTTGAGATGCTTTCTCTTTCTGATCATCTCCATCCCATGAAGTTTTGACAAGCTGTATTTCACCTTTCATATTGAAGACTAAGTTTCCACTGAGTGCTTATAGCCTTTATAGCTTCTTCAACCCAAAGTTAAATGAAAAAAACCAGTAACTTTTTTTCTTTTTCTTTTTTATTTATTTATTTGCATATAGAGAGGACACTAATTTCCAACAGAAAATACAATCTTTATCATTAAAGACTTGTATCAATCTACATGAACATTACAACTGATTATATCTTAAGCTACGTGGAGCTTTTATCTTCATCTTTATCTCCATCAGAAACTTGCCCCTTCCTTTTGATTTTCATGCTTACAACTCTCTTTAGGGTATTTCATTAAACATTTTAAAGACTGTTTATATAGCTAAAAATTTGACATACACCTGGAGTGTCTTTTCATTGAGATTTACAATCATTCATTTACTTAACAATATCTCAACTCTTATGGATGAACTATGAAGTAGCTAACAATTATATCCATGTAATAGCGGCAGCAACTCCTCCATCATAAGATAAAGTAACTCTTTCTTTATAAGGACAGCAACTTTTCTTCATTGAATTACAGTAGCCCTTCAGCTTTTTGCTTCAATTGACGACGTCTTAATATGTTGTCCTTCATCATCTAATTCTTCTCAATATTTGCAGTAGATATATAGCAGCACTTCACAACATCCCAAAGGGAAGTCAATCACAAGTGGATATATGGTTGTGACATGCTCTTCATAAATCGGCCCTAAGAATGAACATTATGAATATATATATATATATATATATATATGCTTATCCCCTCGGCTTTTCAAATTCATAACCTCACAACCCTTTGACTTGGAGTATGGCTTTTCTTTCACATCACAACCAATTATATTTAGTTCTTGTCCAAGGCAAGAACATATATAACTCCTCCCTATTGTGCTATATGCATTGGCAAGACTCTGGTATGGAATCAGCATGGTGAGGCCCCAGGGAAACATCCGTGATATCCCTTGCTAATGCAAACATTTGTGCAGCTGATTGCGACCAATTCATCTACAAATATACAGCTCACAAACATATCCAACACCAAATTGTTTCGGTCCAAAGCTCTCCCTTCAATCTCTCTTTCTCTTCTTCCTTTTCCCTACGGTTTCTAGAGCAAGTATCAGCAAGTATCTTGTTGTTTTGGCGGTCTTCTCATGATTTGAAAGACACAAAGGTCGTCCTTATAGTAGAGCCTTTATGGGTAGTTTCCACAAACACTTTGAATGAACCTCAAACACTTGGGTAGCAACAACACCTACTGGAGAATTTCTGCTGGATTCTGGTTATAGATTTTAAAATCTTGGCTGCTGAATGATGATGACATCTTCCCTTTATATACTTGCACATGAACAATAATTTCTCTCATTTATTTCTTTGATAACTTGCAAGATCTTCAACTTGGGCATAACATGGAACACCTCATGGACGATCCAACATATTCATAACCACATACTACCCTTCCTTCTTCATTATCACCTTTTACAAGTTCATAAATATCACCTAACATACATATAGAATCTTTGGTGATTTTGATGGAGATATTCATCTCGATCGGCTACTGCCTAATAGACAACTTCAGTAAATTGGCGACGATGACCTTGACACCATCTTCGAAGAACTACTGCACTGGATGTGTCCCATTGAAACACGCACTCCGATCGTCAGACTACTGAGAATTTCTCTGTGATTTTCTTCTAATAGATCCAATGGGCACAAATCCAAATCAAATCGTCGAGGACATCACCGAGAATTTTCCGGACTTCCAATGATCGGAGAAACCGGAATTGACATTCTTGTTGACGGTTGGGGATTTGGATTTCGTGATTTGTCCATGAATTTCTTGATGGAGCCTTCAATGTGGCCCTGGAGGTGTTTTGGATGGTGTATAGCCTTCAGCTTCTTCTCCAGATGTGATGGGGTCTTTTTCTCGGTTCTTTGCGAAGGCGGGGATCATGGGGGCTTTCGAGGCGGCGTGAGTGGGTAAGCTGCGACAAAAGGGTTGGCGCGTTAGGCTGGCGGTGGCAACACCGACAAGGGGGCAGTACCGAAAAGGGTGGCTCGGCGACCACAACAACACAGATAAGAGTGGCTCCATCTTTAATGGCGGCTGACAAAGAGGCGTCAGCGATGCGCACCAACAAGGGTGGCTCCGACATTGGCGGCGACGACAAGAATGGCTATCGGCGGCGGCAACGAGAGCAATACCCACAAGGGTGGCTCGTTGGCTGGGCGACGAAGCGATGAACGAGCGACGATCGGTGACTTCGACCGGTAGGGACATCGCAAGGATGACTCCGCGATGGGTTCAGTGACTGCATTAACGACAACACCACAAGGGTGACTCGGTGATGGGTTCAACAACTGCATCGGTGATGGCACCACAAGGGTGACTCGGCGATGGGTTCGATGGGGCAGCGATCGACGGCGGCAATGGCTAGGAGTGGACATGGGTGAATTGGTCTATGGTTGGCAGACCCAAACTGACCAAAAAAACATGGTCTGGGCTTAAGAAAATGACCCAAAAAGCTGGGTTGGGCAAAACTAAGCAGACCCAATTATATTTCAAGTTGGACTTAGGTTATATAGATTTTGGCCCAAATTTAGCACGGCACGAATAAATAAATAAATAAAATAAAATAGGGTTAAAAGCCATTTTGGTCCGCGAAAAAGGAATAATGCTCATTTCCATCCCAAAATTTAAAATTTGTTGATAAGGTCCCTATGTATTGCATATTTTGACATTTTGGGTCCCTATATATTCCAGTATTTTGGCATTTTTGGTCCCTATTACGGCATTATGGCGGTCATGTGGAATACCAATGAAATGCATATAATCTTTTTATTATCATGTTTAGGTCATTATTTTGCTAATGTGGAGTGATAAGTGGCAGTATCTGCTGATGTGGACCGTATTTAACAACTTTTAAATTTTTGGGATGGAAATGAACATTGGCCCTGTTTTCAGGGACCAAAAATGGCTTTAACCCAATAAAATATATACACACATACACACACACACATCCAAATCCAACCATATGGATGGAAAGAACATCGAAAAATAAGCTAGTATGTCAATTTTCATACAATTTGGGAACTTGTGGGGGGGTGTTTGGATTGGTTTTTTTTTCCTCCAAAAGTGCTTCTGGTATAAGTTAAGCACTTCTGGAGAAAAGAAAGGTGTTTGGATGGGTTTTTAAAAAAAGCAGAAGCACTAAAAAAAAATCCCCAGAAGTGCTTTTTTCAGAGCTAGTGGTTTGGTGCTTCTGAAAAAAGCCGTTTTGTAGAAGTTGTTTTAGAAAGTATTAATTACCAAAACACCATTCTGAAACTTTTTTAAACCTATTTTGAAAATGGTCAATTACCAAAATACCATTATTACTATTTTTATTATTTATTATTATTATTTTTTATTATTATAAAAGTACTTCTAGATTAACATACCCAAATAAAATAACAGAAGCGCTTAACTTGCTCTCAGAAGTCCTTTTTTTAAAAGTCCTTCTAGCAAACTCAAAAAAAGTATTTTTTTTCAAAAGCCAATCCAAACACCCCCGTAGGGTCTTCATCTTAACGGGTGAAAATTTATAGAAATCTTATCAGTTCAAAATTTCACCCTTTAAAATGAAGACCCTACAAGTTCCCAAATTGTATGAAAATTGACATGCTAACTTATTTTTCGATGTTCTTTCCATCCATACGGTTGGATTTCTTTAAAACATTGTGCAAGTGGGCTAAAATGGAGCTTAACTTACACAAATGTTACTACACAAGATAGTAACCACTATATATATATATATATATATATATATATATATATATATATATATATATATATATAATGTAATTTTTAATGTTTTGGAAACAATGAAAGCCAAGGAAAGGATAACTCATAACTTTTATCTTTTGTGTGTGAAATTATGTAATACTTATTTGTGTAATATTTTTTTGAACCACTTATGTTATTTATGTTCTACTTGTTTATATAATAGTCTAATTTATATTTTATTTAATTGTTTGTATTATTAGTAAAAAAAATAAAATTATTTTATTTTTGGGTTGGACTAGGATGGGCCTGGGCCAAACAAAATTCTGATGGGCCGAGTTTGGGCTAACAAAATTTGACCCAAAGTGGCCCAGCCCAGCACAGCCTAGCCTAACCCAAACACATGGGTTATTTTTTTGAGTCTAGCCCAGCCCAAACTTGGCCTAGCTTAACCATGTCTAGCCCTAGCAATGGCATCAATGAAAGGAGGCAACCAGGGGTTTTTTTTTTATGGATCGTGTTATTATGAGAAAGCGCAAGGGAAAATACCTTGATCTCTCTCTCTTCTTCCTTTCTCTCGATCTCTCTACTTTTATTAGTGAAAAATCCTCTTCCTCTATTTATATAATCTCGCAACCATGATAATAAGATTAAAATTTTAATCATCCGAGATCATATTCTAGAGTAGGTATAGAATTTGATTTTGAATTTTGATTATTACCAGACATACTATATATGGTTGTCATAACCTTGCTTGATGATAAGATTAAAAAAATTTAATTTTAATTTTAAGATTATAATCTAGGTTTTATAATCTCGTAATCGTGATGATAAGATTGAATTTGAATTTCGATCACCGTGAGATCATAATCTAGATGTTATAACTTTGTAAGATCAAAAATTTGAAATATATATTCTTGAGATTTGTATTCTCGGGCTATCTTGGGATCTGTATTTGTGAAATTGCCTCGAGATTTGTGTTCTCGAGCTATCTTGAGATTTAAGATTGCCTCGGGGATTTATGTTCTAGAGCTATCTTGAAATTTGAGATCACCTCGAGAGTTGTGTCCTTGGGTTATCTTGAGATTTAAGATTGTCTCAAGATTTGTGTTCTCGGACTATCTTGAGATTCATATCCTTAGCTTGCCTCGGGACCTGTGTCCTTAGTCCGCCTCGGGATCTGTGTCCTTATCCTGTCTCAGGATCTCTACCTTTAGCGTGCCTCGGAATATAACCATATATATTTTTTATTTTAAATTTAAAATATTTTAACTTCAAGATTCTTCAAAGTACATATTTCATTGGCCCCCTTCAAATATTGGTACTTGGCATTTTGAATGCATATATATTTATATATATACATTTTTTATATACAAACAAATGCCCCTTCATACTTCTCTCACGAAATCCATTTGAGGAAGAGGGGCATGAACATTCAAGTTTTTTTTTTTTTTGGAAATATGGGAAGTTAATGTGTTTGTCTCAGAAAATACATTTAATTGTACATAACCCGTCTACCTTTTCTCATAAGGGACTAGACATTCGTCGTAGAGAAACATATTCCATTACACACAGTATCTTTTCAAAAATCAGCGACATATGGGCATTCCCAATTTTTTTGTGTTTTTTTTGTGTTTTTTTTTTTTTGTTTTTGTTTTTGTTTGTGTTTTTTTTCCCCAATGCATTCATTGGTGATGATCTGTCTCCTTAGGGCTAGAACCATCTCCCCCTTTGTAGACTTTTGTAATCGACCCAACTTTTTAGAGCTTGTGATATTCTTGCTTTGTAGACTTCAAGATTCCGTTGTGCTCCTATTTTCTTCCTTTCGAGAGAGTCCAGTTCATCTATGCGAAGTCATGAATTCTTTTCATTTGATATTTCATTTTGCAATGTCAATTTGAATTTCAAGGGAAAGGACTGCTTCAAATCCAAGTATTAAAGACTATGATGTGGATTGTGTTGAAGTCCTATAGGTGGCACGATAAACCCACAACATCTCGGGGAGTATAGATACCAATCTATTTTATTTTTAGATATAGCTTTCTTTGGATTTGAATATTCATAGATAACATCTCCATGTATGCGGCATAGATGGCATCTCTTGGCATATTCGATGCAATCTCTGACCATGGTAGGCCAATAATATCCCATGCACTTAATCTTAGAATTAAGTATCTTGGAGTGCGGATTGGTGAGCACCATATATCCTGGAGTGTACATGACTTCTTTTGCTTCTTCATATGAAAGACATCGCAGGAGTAGTTGATCGTATGACCTTGCGGTATAATGTATCATTTATGAGGGTGAATCTTAGGGTTATTTGCTTTATTTGAATGCCTTCTGATTTGTCATCTGGAAGTTATTTTATCATATTTCAAATATTCCATAAATGGTTGCCCTTAGTCTTTCTCTAGCATCTTGGGGATGAGGACTTCCATTTTATTCCCAATACTTTCCTCTTCGACATTATAGAGGATCGTACTTATGGGTCTTCTATATCTCATGGTGATTTGAATTTCTTCAGTCTGAATTTGCAAGTCCCTTTGCTACTCTTGTCAAAGAATCAACTTTTCCATTTTATGACCTTAAAACCCTTCTCAACTGTACTCCAGGGATTTTCTTCATGATCAATATTTAAGAAGTTTATACTTGTATATTTTGAAGTCTCCTTCGACTTGCTTGATGATGATTTACAAGTCCCCAAATATGTGTTTCTTCATGACCTCATCAATGGAGGATACAAGTTCGAAATATTTCTTGGTGATCACGTTATATGAGTGTGTGAGAGCCCAAGTAAAGAGTTTTTTTTATAAAAAAAAATCTTTTTTAGAAGTCTCGACTTTATTATCAAATATGAGAAACTTCAAATATTATATTTTTACCTGACCTCATTAATGAAGGATACAAGTTTGAAAATTCATATATCTTGGTAACATCGTCATATAAGTGTCAAGTGAAGAGGTTTTTTTTCCATCATTTTTTCTCTTAGAAGTCTCGGCTCCATTGTTGAAATATGCGAAACTTCACGCAACATATCTTACCTAACCTCATTAATGGAGGATACAAGTTTGAATTTTCATATATCTTGGTGATCCCATCATATAAGGGTCTGAGGAACCAAGTTTGACATTTCATATATCTTAGTGATCTCATCATTTGTGTGTTTGAGAACCCAAGCAAAGAGGTTTCTTTTTTTTATAGAAGTCTCAACTCCATTGTCAGAATTTTCATGCCCCGACCCCGAATCTCAGGCCCCGGGCATGCTACAGACCGGCCGTACTAGAGCAAAGACAGGCCCTAATCTGATATAAGGCCTCAGTAATCAGAAATCACACACCAGATAAACAGCAGAGATAATACTAATAATGTAAAAGATGACATAACTTCTGGTAAGAGTACGTAGTAGAAGGGAATCCTAAGGATACATATACCCTATACAGTCCAGAATATGTATATATGGCTCTACAAGGGTCCCACAGAGTCTCACTCTCACAGATAAAAGGAGGTTAGCAAACCTCTGTAATAAGATCCAACATCCCCATGACAATCCCTGAGTCTAACGCCCGCTACTCCTCAGGATCTAAAAAAAGGTGATCAACAAGCATGTGAGCTTTCAAAGAAAGCTCAGCAAGTACCCGCTATGGAATCATGAAGTCATGCCTCCTAAGAATACAGTAAGAACATTACATACCAGTGTAAAGCCTCACTGGTAATGCAAAACCATTTAATACTTTAATCGAGTCAGAGAACAAATAGCGCAGATAACAAATAAATCATAACATAATCGATTTATAGAGTAGCAGAAATATCAGAATTAAGTAGCAGTGATCAGAAATGCTCAGATGCGGAACAGACAGCTAGTCAGGGTATACAGAACCATCAGAAAATCCAGAAATGCACATATCATCTCCTTGGCGATAACGGCTAAGCCGTATCATCGACCTAAGTCGATCTAGTCGAACCTAAGGGTCCGGTAGTGCTACTACAGTAAGACATGTATGTACATGGTCAACGTATCATCCCACTGAGGAGTACGGGACAGATAGAGTGCCAGGGTATCCTGGCCTAGTACAGACAAGCACCAGTGTGTCCTCCCCAAGGTGGGGTGCGTCGACCTTCACTTACGGTGGTGGTCGTCAATTTGGGAGGAATTTTGTCGCGATCTAGGGCAATCCAAATGGAGTCGGTAGTGGATGGCTCTCGTGATCTAGGGATTTTGAGATCAAAGGATAGAGAGGGGAGATTTAGGTATCGGGTGCGGATCGATCCGCACCCGGTTGGTAAATGGTTAATGGGTCTTTAACTGTTTTTGTGAAATTTTTAATAATATTTTAATGAGTAACAATGCCACATCATCACCTTGGATGGAAAAACATACGCCCGTCTGAGAGAGGGACTTTCAAGCCTTTGAAGAATAGTTTAATTTTTTGATAGACTTAATCAAAGACTTAACTCAATATCAAACTTCATTCACAAGCTACATAATCCAACAAAAAAAAAAGACTTTTTGCTCTTTGAATTCAATATTTAAATCATTTTTTTACTAATTTTAAGAAAAAAAAGGTTTACTAACTTATTCCTTTCATAAGAAGAGATTGAGGGTTTGAATCATAAGTCTGCTTTCCTCATTGATTGACAAATTTTCTCTTTCTAGAGCTTATTAATATTGTCTTTTTTTCTCTATATTTTCTCTCATTTTCCCTCCTTACTGGTGTGAGTTTTCTCTCTAATAATTAATATAATATTATGGTGATTCTTCTAGTAATCCAAAGATCACAATTCATTCCTATACAATAGGTATATATAAAACCAACCACCAAACTAAAAGATCAAGAATTCACATGCGAAGAACTTGTCTAGAATTCAAAGCCAAGGTTTATCACTGGCATTCACATGGAAGAGAACCTTTGACATGAAGGCAATAACTTAATTAATTTACATTTTGTAAGAGATCCCAAGGTATCAAATCCCACACAAAAGATCTTTGAACAATGTGAACTGTTTACTATAATTATATCATGCCATAATTAGTTGTTCTTGATCATATATTAAAATGATCGCACGTTTTCCATCACTTTTTGTGTTCCATGAGTGTACCCAAAAGTTGGCAACAAAGTTGGTTGGAATGCATGTGATTTTCCTCTTTGCTTTGACAAATTGTTAAAAATATATATATGTGTATCTTTGTTTGTAATGCATGCATTGGAACCATCTTCTCGAACATCTATTGGTTCTTGTTTATGAGTTATTATTATTATAGAATGCTGGCCAAGATCATTCATAATTTCATATCACTCTCTTAGCAGAATCAACCAAGATTATCATATCAGTAGAATCATTCAAAATTTATTAACAAAATCAATCAAAATCCTGATAATCCCGTATATTTAGCCTATTTTTAACATTTCATGTACATTCAAATTATGGCTTAAATACACTATTCGTCCTTGTACTATAGCCCAATGTTCATTTTTGTCCCTGTACTTTGAAAATGTTCAATTCAGTCCTTGTACTTTGCATATTTTGTTCAATACCGTCCCTGATAAAATACAACCTAATTTTTTGATTTTTCTTATTTACATGTGGCAGTATTTTGCTGACATGGCAAACGTATTCTGCAACATCAGCAAAATAAGAATTTTTTAAAAATTCTTATAAAAATTCTTATTTTGCTGATGTGGCAGAATACGTATTTCACGTCAACAAAATACTGCCACGTGTAAATAAGAAAAATCAAAAAATTAGGTTGTATTTCATCTGCAGTATTAAGGACGGTATTGAACAGAATATGCAAAATACAGGGACTATATTGAATATTTTTCAAGTACAGGGATGAAAATGAACATTGGGCTATAGTACAGTGATGAATAGTTTATTTAGGCCAATCTATATATACGTGTACGAAGTCAATAAAAAAATATTGAAAAGTCATTCCTTCATTATATACTTTTTACACCCTCTTCTTCATTGCCTTCTTAATTATCTTTTATTCATGCATTAAACTTCTCACTTAAAGTGCATTATGTATATACTCATGGTATTGGGTATTTTATTAAAATGAGCTACGAGCCGGGAATATAAATTCAAGATTCTAAAAAAACCCATGAAAGTCAACCAACCCGAGTATTCCTATTTTCCCTTCCAATTTTTATGAAGTTTTATTCAAACTGAACTTCTTAATTTTGAACCACACTAAGCAAACAACGACATGATCAACCGATATAGATGACAACAAAAATCATCTAGAAATATTTCTTATATGAATATATAATTATTTGGTTTCATTTATGATGTGATATCTCCTCAAGATTCTTCATATTTAATTGTACAACTTAAATATGTTGTCACTGACCAACGACATGAGGGGTCGAGTGGTATGGAATCCCTTACTTAAAAGGTGTTCAACCGGGAGGTCTTTTGTTCGAATCCTCCTCTATATAAGGTGAGGGCACAATGCGTGCATGAGCCTGTGAGTATTCTGCGCGCTGTATGTAAACCTTTGAGTGTTCCGTGTAGCTGGGTTCGTCCTTTGAGGAGGTCACTTATTGATTTTAATAAAAAAAAAAAAACATATGTTGTCACTGAGTTTCTATGTGAGCTGAAACAAAAGAAGAGCATGCATTCAAGATAAAGTGTCTTTATAGGAATTAAGAACTCTCTCTCTAAATAATTGGTTTCTTTGTCCTTAAAAGTTAAAACTTCTTACCAACTTTGTGAAGATGAGGAAGTGGAAGCAAAATGCGCTTTGATAATTCAAAGTTTCATTTTGGAACTTTTTAGTCTTGTCAAGAGAATCAAGTACCAAGTGGAACCAAGTGGAACCAAGAAATAAGACTAATAAGTGACGTTTGGCCCTATTGATGTTACTTGAGCTTTAGATATTTGTGAAGATTTTTCCTTCGTGAGAGTGTCCACCAAGACAATCTCTCTTTAATCATGGAGATACTACAAAACTTGTTTCTAGAGCAGGAGACTAAAGTTGGTCGGTGTTTAGGCTTTTTTTATATATAAATAAGATGGATAAACCATAATATATTAAAGTTTAAGATAGCTGTTACAAGATAGAGAGACAGACACATTGGGGGAAATATGAAAATATAAACTTTGTTTGTTAGTCCCTTTGTCCATAAGGTCACGCTTTTCCAAGCGCTGCTGAGGCTTTTTGCTAATTCTCTTATAAAAGCTAAACTCTTTTTAATCAGATTTTATTTGGCCTCTAGTTTGGCATATTTAGGCATATTAATTATATTAAACTTAGATAAAATGAAAAAATCGATTTTTCGAACTAGTTTCATGAAAACATGTCAATTTTTATTAAAATATCTTTAATTTATTTCTATTCACAGACTCTAGATAATGGCCATAGTGATCATGTCTCATCCCATGCATATGGTCAAATTAGCATGCTTGTTTGTCCATATAGTATGATATGACCGTCGCACAACATTGAACTGTGTTAGTAAAGTGGCTCCATACATCACATACGTAACTTCAATTGAAGAAAAGATGTGTCACTATTTTATATTCCTTTTCATAAAGAAAGCAAGCTGGTCGTGTCCTATTCCAATCTTTTCTTGCCAAATTGTCTAATGTTAAGATCTTGTTATCTACTACTAATCAGATGAATAGCTTGTTGTTTAACTTTCTATGGGTGGAATAAGTTGCTTCAACCTCAAAATTAATGTATTTGTGATTTATTTTATATGTTTGCAAAATAAGATTACTATACATCTCCATCACCACATTAATGGTTTGAATAAAAAAAATATTTGTTTATGATGCGGACCAAAGATCTTAAGTCGAGTCTGACACGGCATGGACAAGCGAACCTAATGTGCCACATCATAAGACAAGTGGCCCCATTTTTATGTTATTGTTTAAAAAAATTTGATGTGGGAACTTATATCACAACACTCATCACATGTCATAGGCCATGTAGGATCTTAGTCATACTATCAAAAATATTCTTTTTATTCAAGTTGTTAACAGTCATTTAGTATCTTTTTACTCATTTTTAGTTCAAAATATTAATTTGACCAAAAGCCTTTGATTCAAGAAGTGATGGTGTATTTAATTCTAAAAGTAATATTAAGAAATAAAAATAATGTCACCTTTATAAAAAGTTTAATGATAAGAACAAAGGGTGAGTTGTTAATTTAAAATTTATTTTCCTTCATATTCAAAGGAATAATTAACCATTAATTTAAAGAGTACTTGAGTGATGCCGTGGTCCTTTGATAGTACTCACTTGGCCATCAAATAGGCACAACTGAAGTAAGCCAAAGGGAGCAAAAACAACAGATATGGTTGTTAACTAAAACAGTAAACACATCTCCTACTTGTCTACTTAAAATCATATTATATTTGTAAATTGTACCCGACCTAGGCTTGTAATAAGGTGATTAAAGTTGTTTAGGGCTTTTTATAATTAGGTGGATAAATCACAATATATTAAAGCTTAAGATAGTTATTACAATATAAAAATACGGATACATTGGGGAAATATGAAAAATATAAACATTGCTTTGTCTTTCCATAAAAAAAAACTATCTTTTAATATCTCTAAATAAAGAAACTATATTTTAATATCTTTTAATATCTCTAAATAAAGAAACTATATTTTAATATCTCTAATATCTCTAACATTGATTTGTCTGTCTTTCCATAAGGTCACTTTTCTCAAGAGGGTTGTTGGGTTTTTTCTACTTCTCTTATAAAAGCTAAGGTCCTTTTTACCAAGTTCTCTATGACATCCAACTTGGCTCATTTGGGCATATTAACTACATTAAACCCGTATAAAGTGAGAAAATAGATTTTTCACTTTATATGGGTTTAATGTAGTTAAAGTGAGAAAATCAATTTTCAGAACTAGTTTCATAAAGACACATTTTTTAACATTAAAATATTTTTAATTTCTTTCCAACCACAGACTCCAAATGATGACCATAGTGACTATGTCTCAGCCCATGTGAATTGTCAAGTTAGTATGCTTGTTTAATTTGTCCATAAGTATATGGTATGACTGTGGCACAATATGGTACTGTGTAAGTTAGTAAAGTGACTCCATACATCACGTGAATAGCTTTAATTGAAGAAACGATGGCTCTCTATTTCAGGTTCCCTTTCTCAAAGGAAGTAGGCTGATTGTGTCACATTTTAATCTCTAGTTGCCAAGTAAATTTTTCAGTTGGGTACCATAACATGGCCAAATCTCACTTTGAGCATCAAATTTCAATTTGTATCTTTTCGAGTACCCTAAACCGATTTGGTTTCACCGGACGGTACCGCGGGATTCCGGCAATTATTTGGTGACATGGACGTCAAAATTGCCACGTCAGCGCCTAATCAGCTTCCACGTTATCATCCCTATCATCTCTCCCATCTCTTCTGAAAACCGTCACCCTGATGCGCCGCGCTCCTTTCCTCACTCGAGCACCGTCACCTTGTACTCCTTCATCTAAGCGAGAGATCTGATTTGTGAAGAGAACGAGTGATTTGGAGGGAAATCCAAAAGTAATTTCCGGCGATTATTAAAGTTTCAAGTTTTAGAAAATAAAAAACCTACAAATTTATTCAAATACGTGAACCCCCTATTTCGCCTTCAAACCTACTTCTCCTTAACCCTAAATTTCATTTTCTTATATCGGATCGAAAACATCCATGAAGAAGTAGGTTAGATTTCATTATGTTCTGTGTTTTTTTTTTTTTCTTCGTTTGATCCTTGGGTTGTAGGGATTCTTGAATTGTTTTTTATTTGAGTTTTTTTTGGATTTTTTCTTGTTGTTGTGGATTTATGGTGATTTTTGTTTGAGGAGCAGGAGAGCGGATCTTAGCTTGTTTCTAGAGATCATCATGATAGAGGATTATGGTTTCAGATATTGGGGGGTGAAGAAGAGATGGGAGAGATGTTACAAATGATGGCGTGGAAGCTGACTAGGTACTGATGTGGCAATTTCGACATACACATCAACAAATTATAATTGCTAGAATCCCTCGGGTAACCGTATGTAATAGAAAAGATACAAATTAAAATTTGATACTTAAAATAAGATTTGACATTGTACGGTACTCAACTGAAAAATTTACCTATCCTTGCCAAATTGTCTAGTGTTAAGATCTTGTTATCCACCGCCAATCAAATGAATAGCTTGTTGTTTAGCTTTCTATGGGTGGAATAAGTAATTGCTTCAACCTAAAAATTAATGTATCTGTGATTTATTTTATACGTTTGCAAAATAAGATTGCGACCATTGGTACCTCTCCATCAACACCATTAATCGTTTGAATAAAAAAATATTTATTTATGATGCGAAACCGAAGATCTTAAGTCGAGTCTGACAAGGCATGGACTAACCAACCTAATGTGCCACGTCACAAGACAAGTGGCCTCATTTTTATATTATTTTTTTAAAAGAAAAAAATTCTATAAATGTTGATGTAGGAACTTATGCCACAACACTATGACAAGTCATAGGCCATGTAGGATCATAGTCCATGTCATCAAAAATATTTTTTTATTCAAATTGTTAAGTCATTTAGTATCTTTTTGCCCACTTTTTAGTTCTTCGAGATGATATTATATTTAATTCTAAAAATAATAATATTAATCGTCAGCATGTAACTTCGAAGACACAATTTTGAATTCAAAAGCTACTTGTTAGGGAAGAGTAATAGTTTGGGGGTGAGACTTGAGACTTGAGACCAGTTAGGGAAGAGTAATAGTTTGGGGGGCAAAGTTCGCATCTTGGGGGTTTGCCTCTTATTCTTCCCTAGTGATAGTGACGTTGTGTCTGATGAGGTCCTTTAGGGCCTATAGTTGTGTCTGTTTGGTAGAGTGGGTGCCTTCAAACCAAGTGAGGATAAGGAAGTCCACTTGGCGGATGATTCGCTTATAAACACGATGTTTATTATTGAAACATCAAGCGTTCTTCTTCTATGCAGGTGGCGGTGGACCATCGCCAACAATTGCCCTTACGGAGTTCTCTCTCGATTCTTGCGATCGATGATGATCCTCTCGGGGGGGGGGGGGTTGCAATCCCAAGTTTAATGATAAGAACATAGGGTGAGTTGCTAATTTAAAATTAATTTTCCTTCAAAATCAAAGGAATAATTAACCACTAATTTAAGGAATACTTGAGTGATGTTGTGATCCTTTGATAGCACTCACTTCGCCATCAAATAGGCACTGCAGGAGTAAATCCAAGAGAACAAGGCCAAAAGAGACTGTTGGCAATCAGAATAGTAAACACAACTTATATTAGCCTACTCAAAATCATACTATATATGTAAAATGTACCCGACTCGGACTTGGGTCAGGACTTTTGTAAAATGATTGACAAAGACTTGTTCTATCCTAATAAATGACTTTTATGAAAATAAAATAAAATATATGTTGTTGGATAGTCATTTTCTTGCTTATTTATGCATACAATTAAGGTTATAAAATTGGTTATCGATAACCCATAATTCACTTTAAATACCCATGTGAACAATAATGATCTAATGATATATTAATTATGGCATGCTTGTAACTTGATGAACATCCGAGATTAAGCAAACCCTAATTGCATGAAGAGCTTAAATATTCATAGAGTTATGCAAATGATCAAAGAAAGTTGATGAATATTTATCTTGGGATTAACACCTTAAATGTTCATATATAGTCTTTCAAATGTTCTAATAATATATGATGATATGTTATGAAACTCAATCTACAATTAATCGCATGCTTCGAACTTTTTAAGCAACCTATGGATGGTATTAAGAGTTTAAATATTCATACCGATACATCATTTTGCAACTTGGTTTCTTGATCACTAGTGACAATCCAAGATAAAAATATAATTAAGTTTCCTAATTAATTATCACATTATTTAATAATCCACTCTCCTTTCAATATATATTCCTAGTTGGCTCTACTATGCATTGTATGCCACGTGGCAAAATGGATAAAGTCCATGGTGTTGCTGACTAGGATCCACTCTCATTGGAGTAGACTAATAGGATTAGAACAATTCCTATCCAACCATTGGAGGCCCCAAAGTGACAAATAACATCACAATCTATAAGAATTAGACTTGTGTCTTAATTTTATCATGGCTTTGATTTGGTGGTGGGAAAATGGGAATTGAGAGGTGGACCCAATTTGTTCCTTTGTGTTTGTTCATGAGGTTTTTTTTCCTTTTTAATTCTTTCATGCCATTCACAATGGATATATTTAATTGATTATTATTAATCATATTCTTTATTAATTAAGCTCCTAATCACTTATTGTATATGTTAAAGTAATAATATAATAAAGGTATTAATAACTATAATTTAGGGAATTGTACTTATATACTCTAAAAAAATTTCACTATCCTTTCTCATGTCGTTGTAAGACGGTATTTGTTTGTATACTTCTATGAATCGTTTTATTTTTTCTAATATATCCATATGATTAACTAAATTATTGACGGTGTTAAACTAATGTATGAAAAGTGAGGCAGTTTTAAAGAATTCGCTAATATACTTTTATAAACTTATTTTACTTATAACAATGGTATGACAAATATACATAAAAGAACATATTCACAGAGGTATACAAGTGGATAATGTTAATTAAATCATATATCTTCCTTGGGGTGGCAAAATGTCCTTTTCACCCTCATATTAGGGAATTGAAGAACTTGAACAATAAGAAATATATATATATATATATATATATATATATATATATGGAATAGATGCTTAATATATTTTAGTGGGGTAGAGGATATTAATGAAGTTTGGATGGTACCATGAACTTTATTCATAAATAAAGTTCATGGACTCCTTGCTTTATCCTCTCAATTCAATTGCACAAGAATAAGTTCCATTCATGGCAATTCAAGAACAAGTTCCATTCATGGCAATTCAATTGCACAAGAATAAGTTCCATTCATGGCTTTGTTGATGCTAAGTTGATGGAAGGAATATGTGGTCATTTTTTTACATAAAAATAAATAAATTATATTCATTTATTTTTTTGAAATAGAAAGTTACATCTTTCTGGATGAGGTTTGCATAGTGTTTCTCTTGATTATTTCATTCTGCATTACTGCTCCCTAAGGTGATAAAAATCTTCAAAAGTCATCATTCTCGTCCCCATTTGACGACGACCCCTTATTTGTGAAGTCAAGGTTCCTCTTGATGATGGACTTCATCGACGCTAACTTTAGCTTTTTGGATGCGTGAGTTAAGAACTGCATCCAACCAAGAAAACATTAGAAAGTTAATCCCTCAAATTATTTCTGGTAAAAAAAAGTTGTTTTTCGTAGAAGCATCTTTGCTTCCTTTCAAACTAGATGCTACAGGTGATAATCATCACTATGAGGTTCTAAATTATGCTATTAGATTTTTATTTGAATTTCTTAATTATATTCTAAAAAAATTCGATTATTGATTTATTTTTTGCAAATATTTTCAGAAAGTTTGTATCTTTATACCAAATAGAGACATTCTAATCTTCTAAATTCCAATGATGTTGATTTATTACTCATTTATTTTTATTTTAAAATAAAAATTATATGACTTTTTATAATAAAAGAAATTCTAATAATCATCATGCATGATGTAAACTTCAATTCATTAAAGATTTTTTTTTCTTTCTTTGTGACAAGGCATCAATTAATTCCAAGTTGCAATCCACATTCAAATAAAGATTGAAGACTTTTGCATTAATTGAAATCTTTTGTTAACATCAATGGTGGTACAATTAGAGATTTTGTCAACTAAATACAAATCAAGCTCATTAGTGAAGTCATCACTCATTAATGAAAACATTAATTATCCCAACCACTTCCATCAAATCTGCAACTTTGTTTTCATAAATCAATCAATTCATCCATATTTATCACTAATTAACACTATACCATATTCTTTCTTTCAAAAAAAAAAATCAACATTATATATATATTTTATAAAAATCATATTAAATCAACATTATTTCCTACTACTTAACAACATATATCCAAATTAGTCCATCTATTACAGAATTGCTGTTTTGGTCCTCTACTTTACGATTGAAAATATCGGTCGCAAAGGCGTATAAAAAGGTATGTTTATAAAGTTGATAAAAATGATGTTTACCGATGTGAAAATGTATAAAACCTGTAGGCTCAAATTATAATAAAGGGACCAAAAAGGCCGATTCGGTATAATAGAGGGACTAATTTGGATATTAGACCTAAATTTTATAAAAATTATTGGAATTCCCCCTTTTTTCTCTAATATCAGTGTCATATATAATATAATATAATTATATTTTTATAAAATTTTAGTTGATTGTTGACTATATTCATTTTTTTGGAGGGTATATGTGTAAATATGATTTTTAATGTGAGATAAACAATAATTTATTTTTATAGGGACATATATGTAATTTTCTCAATATTATAATTAAATGGCATTAAATTTCTTTTATATATATATATATATATATATATATATTTTGGTGGCGGGAAATGAGGAGGGGTATTTAGGGAAATTGAATGGGACCCGCGTTTTTGGACCAACGACCAGGGGCATTCCGGGAAAGGCAAAAAAAATCCGGCCTTTAAAAACTCGTCGATGGCCTCCATTCCTGGGCGCAGGAGATCGAAGAGAAGAAGAAAATCGAAGAAAATTGGAGAAATCTCGAAGTTGGAGCGAATGGATGGTGTCCCTAATCCACTCTTGATGCGTTCCTCGTTCGCTAATCGATGCCGCGGTAGCTTCCGTCTCTGCCTCGCGCTCCTCCTCTCCTCGAAGACCCTCACACTTTACCGTCTCTTTGTTTTCTAGTTTGGAAGAGAAAGGGCTTAGCTTGGTTACTTAGGGTTAGGGTTTTGGTTCTGGTTGTTGATTGGAATGGGAGCTGGGGTTTCGAGTATGATGGGGATGACGGGGGAGGATGGAGGGCAGAGAACGGGGCTCGGGGACCTGCCGGAAGGGTGCGTGGCGGAGGTTCTGGCGCTGTTGGATGTGCCGGAGATTTGCAGGTTGGGGAAGCTTAGCCGGGTTTTCCGGGGCGCGGCGGCGGCGGATCTTGTGTGGGAGAAGAAGCTGCCGGGGAACTATCAGTATCTCATGGAGAGAGTTTGGGGTGAGACGGATTCTCGTGAGGATTTGAGCAAGAGGGAGATATATGCGACTCTTTCCCGGCCTAATCGGTTCGATGGCGGCGCTAAGGTATGGATCTGTTGAGCTGAGGTTTGGATTACTTGGGTTTTGGGAAAAGTTGGGACTTTTGCTTCTTTGGCAAAGAAACAGGGAGGAAATTTTTGGGTTTTGTGGTACAGTAAGGATGAATTGAAGCTTGTGGATGGATTTTTTTTTTCTCTTGGTTTTATTACGGATTTTATTATGAATTATGGTTTCTAATTTATTTATTTATTTTATTTTTTATTTAGAAGCTAATGTGAATATGAATTTTGTTTATATTTTTGCTTGTTTATTGTGAAAATATGCAGTTTTTCAACAAAATAAAAAGAAGGTAGTTTGATGGTGCAATTATGGATGGTTAGATGATCTTGCTGATTTGGTTGATGTTGGATGTTTTTTTTTTTTTTTGTATCTCTTTTGTATATTCAATTAGTATATATCCATTTGCAGAATTAGTTGTTGATTTTGCTGACTGGGTCTGAATTTGATTGCTTTGTTGCAGGAGATTTGGTTGGAGAAGTACAGTGGTTCAATATGCTTGTTGATCTCTTCAAGGGCTTTTTCCATCACGGGGATCGATGATAGGAGATACTGGAATTACATTCCTACTGAAGAATCTCGGTATTATTTCCTTCCTGGTTTTCTTCTTTTTATTTGAAAAAGGTTGATGGAATAAATTCAATCTTGGATTTATTTGTTTGTAAATGATTTTGTTTTTCTTATTATTCATGTTTTCTTCGGCAAATGGATTGATCTGTGGGACCAGAATATTTGGTTGCGGTATTTGATGCATGCTGCTTCAAATTCTATCATCTTTGATTCATATTAATTTCATAATGAACGATTAAGATAGTATTCTTTGAATGATAGAAGACCAACTGGACATCCCAATCAAACCTCCAAGATGGTTGCATCTTCTCTTCAGGAGTTGGATAATTTCCTAAACTCTTTTTATTTGGAATTAAGCACCACTATATTGCGTTCAAGATCATCTCTGTGATTTTTATATATGTTTTTTAAGTTGATTCTGGGAATTTAATGATAGTTTAATTAGGGGATGAGCATTTCTATGATCCCCTTAAAATGAAAATGTGATTTTGTTCATGAACTCGCTCATTCAGGGATGGAAGAGATCCAGATTTTGTATTTATTGGTGTTCTCTGAGTTGATTGCTATGGATCATATGATGACTAATTTGTGCAGGAGGACACACATGATTATATCCTATATAGTCCTCATTTTCATGGATTGAACAGGAACAGAAACTCATAGTATATGTGCTACCTCAGCAATTTTCCTCAATCACCTTGAAACTTGATAGTCTATGGTTACTCTCACTGAAGAGAGCTGATATAGCTTATTCTCGACATTTGGACCTGTGGTCATGCTCATAGCATTACAGATGCCTTGGTTGGTTTTGCAAGCCAAGAGCCATCAATATGTTTGATTTTGTCAAAAGGAAACAAACCATTTTGGCGATAATTCATTCCTCTTCAAATAAAATATATGCACTTCATCTCGTACATCACATGTCTGCGTGATGAACTTTGGAAATGTTTTTATTTCTTGAATAGTTCCTCACCCTTAAGATCATCCTGGTTGTATAATGAATAGTTTATTCCATTTCTTTGTCGGTTGTTACCAAATCTTTTGTGCAAACTTCAAACTTTCGGCTGGAAAGACATTGGTAGTTGGTTTGTACCCATCAGCTAAACATTGTCCTTAACTTGACCCAAGGTTTTAATATATTCAAGCACGTGATTTATCCAAAGGCTTAGTACAGAAAACCTTTTTCTGATGATTTTGATCATTATTGATCCTTTTTAAACATCAAGCTTATGTGGTTTTATAATGACTTTATAATCCTTGATATTGTTACATCAATTAGAACACTTATGGCCTTAGTTTAATCCTTAATTTCCCGATTACTATTCTGGTTAGTGCCTCCACTAGATGAGAACATGATAAGTTCCAAAACATCAATGTTATGTATTAACCTGAAAAGAGATTATGGTCTTTGCAGATTCCAGACTGTTGCATACCTTCAGCAGATATGGTGGTTTGAGGTCGGTGGAGAGATAGAGTTTTGCTTTCCGAAGGGGACTTACAGCCTCTTCTTCCGTGTGCATCTGGGTCGGGTCTCCAAGCGGCTAGGCCGCCGATCCTTTAGCCCCGAACACATCCATGGATGGAATAAGAAGCCGGTGAAGTTCCAGCTCACAACATCTGATGGTCAACACGCCATATCCCAGTGCTATATAAATGGTCCTGGAAACTGGATCCATTACCATGTCGGAGATTTCACTGTCGGAAACTCCAATGTGCTGACCAAGGTTAAGTTCTCAATGGTACAGATTGACTGCACACACATCAAAGGTGGTCTATCGCGTCGACTCCGTGTTAATATGTCCCAAGGGGTTCAGAGAGGAGAAGGAGCTCCACACCTACAAATAGTTTTTGCAGTTGTTAAATCAACAAATAGAGAGATTATAGATAGGAGTTTTTATTTTATTTTATTTTATTGTTCTTCTCCCCGGGCCAGCCATGCAGCTTTCCGGCACTCTGTGCATTCTTTTCCTCTCTGTTTTTTAGATTTGAAGGGGGAGAGTGTTTGGTTGTCTGTTTGTTTTTCACTTTCTGTGCAATGGTATATTACCTTAGTAGAAGTTTTTGTCAGGATTTGCAATCAGATTATAAATGTTATGATTTGGGAAATTATTCCATCAATTGGTTGGTTACCTCTTTGTTTTCAACTTCCTGTTTTTTAGCATTGCCAAGTTTTTATCAGGATTTGGGGATTAGGGAACAATTGTATAACATTGATTTGGTGAAATATCAATTAGGGTAGTGCAGGAGAAAACCCTACAAAAATACATGCCGCCCACAATCACCAAAGGTCTCTTGGTCTAGTGGTAACACTATCTTGGTAACACTATCTTGCCACTATCTTGCGTCAGACAGATGATCTCGAATTCGAACCTCTACTCACACAACATAATAACAAATTCCCTACTCAGAGGTGTTGGACACGTTGAGCTTGCTCTGTGTAGCTGTGTCCGTTCTTTGAATCTCTCGTGGAGCCGCTTGTCAACTAATTTCAAACAAATAAAAACATCGCAATCAACTAGGGCAATTCAAGAGAACCCTAAAAACAAACAAACCACCATAATCAAATTAATCAGTTAAAAGCAATGGTCCAAGGAGGGATCATCAGAATGCTCATTGATGTTTGCAATTAATGAGTATAACATGGCAATCAACTACAGCAATTCAAGAGAACCCTAAAAACACACAAACAACCATAACCAAATTAATTGGTTCAAAAGCAATGGTCCAAGGAGGGATCAGCAGAATGCTCATTGATGTTTGCAGTTTGACAATGCATAATAAAATACAGTTAGAAATGGCAAAGCTTAAAAACTGCCAGCCTTGGGGAACTTATAATAAAGCAAAGACATACATTTGAGAGAGAGATAACCAAGATAACAACTCAAACATTCTATACAATTACAGTATTATGCTGATACTTTAGGAAATTAGGAAAGCCTATCCTATATTATATTTTTCACATCTTCCAATCATATCCCATGCCAGTTGGCTCACCGTTGAAGATCCCATTTTCTGCAAATTCCTGGACGATGTCATGATCTAGCTCAGGCAGATGCAAATTCTGAGGTAAGTCTTGCCTTGAATTAAAACTGTTACCACTGATTGCACCGGTGTTTGTTGCCGATTTGAAGCTATTGCTCCTGCTTGGTGCCGGAACCAAGGCATGGCTAGGCATCCCAGTTGCGCTGTTCCCCAACATCGGTCCGCTTCTCACTGGTCCGGTGTTCATCCTGGGTGTCAAGCTTCCACCAGCACCAATGACATCAGCCGCTACATTTCCACCAACATTAGGCGCGGAAAGGGACTGCTGCGGCATTCCCCGATTGTTTACCATCATATCATTAAGCATCTGTTGAATTGCATGTTGCTGCATTTGGTTAGCCTGAGAGGGCTGCATGTTATTCTGCATGTTATTTTGTTGGGGGAGAACACTCAATGATGGCTGCTGCTGATGAGGCCCTGACAAACCATTAACAGAAGGGTTTGATAAGATTGAAGTTATGGAGCCTGGAAGTTGCACATGCTGCGCCTGACTGGGACCACCCAAGGAACATGAAGCATCAGATTGAATTGCGTTTTGGTTTGGACCAATGGAGTTTCTCAGCATCTGGTAGTTATTCAGTGCGGCAGCATTCTGTGCATTGTTATTCAAGACTCTGTTTCCTGTGTGGCTATTGCTCAAATGGCCAGTTAAAGCGGGATGATTACCCAAGAATTTGTTCAGGGTGCTCTGATCACCTGGAAGGCACTGAGCATTCACAAGTTGCTCCATCTCCTGCATTTTTTGCGATTGAAGCTTAGCTGCAGCTTGCTGAGCATAATTCTTCAAGCTTTCTGCAAGGATAGACCAAGAATCAGAAGAGTAATACCGGGAAGATGTTCAAATGACAAGTAAAAAAATAGGTCAACACGCTCCACAGCAGCAGATACAAGAATAGTATAAAATTGGCATTTTAAATAAAAATAACTGTATGAAAGATCAATAGACACCAACATCCAGGATGAATTTTAAAATATAACCAACATAAGAAATAATGTTATGTGTCAATCACATATTAACTATTAACAATCAAGATTCATGATATGATGATACCTATAGGTCCAGTTTTGTGCTCTTGACTAAATTCAATCAAGTCTTTCATGCTACTGACCACCTCAGCTATCTGTGACAAATAAGATGATAAATGAGAAATAAAGTGCAGGCTCTAATTTCTCAAGGGGAAGTTCAACAGTGTGCATATAATCACGTGCCTGTAAACATCGCACATATCTTTTGGAAAATCCCAAGTCATTCAATGATTGTAACTCAAGACTTCTTGCCAGTTGACGACCTGCTGTAACAAACCTGAAGACAAGAGGGAAAAAAGATGCAAGTGAATGGCATTAATGTAGGTTGGAACAACTGATATATATTGAAACCTCATATTTCAATAACTGTGTCAATTCCAAGCAAAGGTACTAAAATTCAGTACATGAAATCAATGGTGAACATAATCATTAAAATTTAAAATTAGCAAGGAAATCATCCAATCAAAAGTATTGAGTATGGTGTATGCTTTAGAGAATATATTGAACACAGCACCTATGACCACATGGTCCAAAACATATGACATAACCCACAACAGCCATATAAGCTTTTTTTTTGTCAAAATGACATAGGTAATCTTTTGCTCATTCTCCAGCCAAAATTCCATGCATGTATCAGAGATAGAAGCCACCCAATTTATGTGAAAATGCAAACCACAGCACAGGTCCTCAACCATGAATGAAATATGAGATGAATTACTTGTAAACCAGTGAATAGCTGAATAAACAATACACAATCATACTACCATTTGAACAAAAACATACATTGCTACAATATCACAATCCAAGCACTTTGGATATTTTGATTTGTGCCTCTACCACTGACCCTCAAGGTCATGATCATAATAGCATCACAATCCAAGTACTTCGGACAAGTTTGTATTAATCATTTGAAATTCCCTTACCTGATAGCTGTTGTCAATGTAAGAAAATAAACAGGATCTAAAGGTATCATTTTAGTATTATGGTAATAGGCAAACTTATATGCAATGACCTGGTTCAAAAATACATGAAAAAAGGAAGCGTAGCTTGTAAAGAAGTGTGACTAAACTCCCAAAAACCAGTTTGACACGAGAAACTATAAAATCATTTTGAACACACAAATTATATTCTAATCAAAATAACTTTCCATGTGTCCTGGGCTGAAGGATGATCAAAAATCAATTTAATACTATATCTAGTAGCAGACTGAGTAGAAGTCATGTCAAGAAAGGCAGACTTGAGTATTCAATAGCCCCAATTGTTGTGTTGAGGTCAACAACATCACCTACTCGTCGCCTCAGGAGGCTCTCTTCTCCCTCTCTAGAAAATAAACCTATCAAACCTGGGGCACGACATTTCTCTTTTGCCATATAATAACATATGCCTAAGTCAACACTAGTTTGTTTATGTATTGCCGTGAGGAAAAAAGAGTGACCGCATCAAAAAAGTTCAGCAGGTGCAAGAATGAAATGAACTTAAAAGATGCTGAAAGTAACATTCAATCAGTTCACCTACATGTTGCAGTTAGCTTGCATTTCTTGTGCTGAAACCCCTGCAGAACTTTCAGTAACAGTATTCTGAACTTTCTGTGCAACTTGCAACAATTGATTAACCTGGAAAAGTAAAAGGCACTCAGTCAACTAAAACGGTTAAAGAAAAATATAAGACATGCAAGATTATACAAGATCAAAACCCTGAGCTTGCATCTGGATTAAATTGCAAAAAGGCATGCTTTCGATTACAACTAAAACACCACCCTTATCTTATGGTTGACTAACCTGGCACAAGCAACTATAGAGGAAAATTGAAAATTTACTGGTGAACATTCTCTTTATTATCAATTCTATTTCTCAATCATGATGCACAATCAGTAGCAGTCACCCAACAGAAAAGATGCAATAAACCACTATTTCTCATGATCTGAACTTTAACCAGAAAGTAGGCTTAAAACTCCCCAAGTAAAAATAATGACAAAGGAATATAAACATAAGATATATATGCAACTATTTCTCAGTCATAAATATACCATTGCACAAACAAGAAAAGCAGTGTACTGAACAAGCCAATATACATCTGATAATACAAAGTCACTCTAACTCGTGGTAGCCTATCTCCCAATTATTTCTAGCAAAAAAGACAAAAGGACAACTTAATTAAGAAGTTATGAGGTAGATTATGTACATGCAACATAAAAAAAAGATGGCTTGGGAAGATAAGCCAGGAGTATGATGGCCTCTATTTGATCTAATGCATCCATGACTTTGGGTAGCATTCCATATGACAGAAAGTTATCAAGAGAGAGGCACATTGAAATACACTCAGAACAATAGAATAAGCCATTAAGGTAAATGTGGTAAAGCTTACAGAAAAACATTAAAAAAAATAAATTCACCTGGCTTACTAGTTTTGGACTATACACACAACTGGCACAAAAATTAACAAACTACTGAAGGAAGATGGTTAAGTAAGATCAACCTTAAAGGAAACCTTATATTTCTGGAAAGACCGTTGGAAGAAGTGGACGAATCAAAACATAGTTGCTATGCCAAAACTGGGCACAAAGAACCAACCAAATATTGATTGTCGCTAGTGGAAGGAAGAATGCATCAACCACAGCAGAAAAGAAAGGATGGAAAATTATGAAAATTCTAGCATTCAAATCTACACATGACGCACGAATAATAGAAGCAAGCTTATTTGAATACCTTAGATTATAAGAACATTCATGCTAAAAGGCACACCAACCAAATAATTTTACAGCAACCAATTAATTTAGGATATTTGATAAATTTATACACAACGCCACTAATATATAAAAGGTAAATACAACCATTAACTTCTTTTATATGAAAGTTGTTTAAAATCTGAGATAATGCTAACAGATGGCTTCTTCACTACAAAACAAATGACAATGAGGTATAAATAGAGAGAAAATTAAGTTGCACAAACACCGCAGAAATTAGTTCAAATATTGCTCACATGTTCTTCATCCCAGATGGCATAAAAGAAAGTTTGAAAAAACATCTTACAAGAATATCCATCAACACAGAAATGACAAAAATACAGAAAACAATTAAAAAAAATATACTTAGCATATCGTACAAATGAAAATTTAGCATACCTGTGGTGCTACCAATCTCTGAGGAAAAAATTCCTCATGCCGCCGAGCACAAAACTCCCATAATAATATCTGTTAGAAACAACAAATAATAAATAAATAAATAAATAAACATCAACACCTCAGTAATCACTCAATCACTTGCATGAAAAACTACAAAGAGTGGACAATCGCAAAAGAAGTGGATTAAAAACCTTTAATTCTTGAGAAAATATGATCCGGAGTTGACCCTCTCGAACAACTCGTAGCTGATCATACACGGTCTCCTGAACAGCTTTAGCATACTCCAACACCATGACTCCAGAAGGCAGTCGGTATTCATTGGGCAAGTCAACAAACAGGAGCTCATCAATGACCCCACGATCAAACTTAATCTGATTAAGCCTCGGAAGAACTTCGAAAGTAGCCTCTGCAATACAGCATGCCCATTGATGATAATGTCCATATAAGTCCAAGACCACCCATAGAATATATGAAATAAATAGCATGTGGGGAGGTGATGAGGTTCACCAAGAATGGAGATGCATAAAAGATGTAACCATAATATATCTTTAACACAGGAAGCAACAGTGGACTTCGCATAAAAAAGTGCTTCATTTGTCATATACGATTCAACAAAAACTGCCAGGTGGCCCTTTGATCTGAAACATAGTGTAATAAGATACTCCCCCCCCTAAAAAAAACAAAAAAACAAAAAAACAAAACAAAACCTAAATTCAACATAGTCTATCAAAACCGTTGGTTCCAAGTTTATTGTCAGCCTTGTCAAGATACAGGACAATGGAAAATAAACGGGACCTCATTTTATGTTAAAACAAGAACTTTCTTTTCTTGTCCCTTCTGCTTAAAAAGAAAGAACTTGAATCTGATGACATAAACCATATATTATTTTTAACCCTTATAAAATGTAAGCACAACTCCTAACTTCATGAAGCATTGTATTTTCAACTTTGCACCAACTATTTTGCAACATAAAACATATACATCAGATATCCACAAAGCAAAGACTGATATAAAAAAGGTTTGTCAGAGGCTCCCACTAGCTAGGAAATTAATGAACACAGCGTATTAAAAATAAAGGCCCACTTACCAAATCCTTTTCCAGATTTAGAACCACATATACCACATTGCCATGCTTCCTGTAACATGTACAAGAATTTAAGATTCTTAGTAAGTATCCAAGCAATTCACATAATACACTCAAATGTACAGAACATACCCAGATGTCCAATGTATAAATAGTTTTTCCATTGATGTGCGAACATAAACCAAGCGATTACACATAAAGTAAAATATATAGAACAAGCAATCATTTTGAGGAGAAAAGTACGGATCACATAAAGAGAAACTAACCGTGGAAGAACGAGGAAAAGCACCAAGGGCAGCTTGGTTGCCAACATTATCATACATAGCCAAACACCATCTTTTCCTCGCACGCGGGGCAAAATATTGCACTACAAACTTCCTCCAGTATAATATAGAATCCTCCTACAATTGTTCAAAGGGGTCATAAATTAGCATTGCACAAATCAGCACCAACATGAAAGAAATAAGAATCAATCAGAACTCAGCTACCTGTGGACGATGGCGTTGGTGATATATGTACTGCATTAGCCGTCGAGCACAAATACCACTCTCAACAGGCTGTTTGTCAAGGAATGCCTGCTGCTGAAAGTTGTTCCTCATCTGCTGTTGGTGCTGATGGAACTGAGCACGCTGCATCTGCGGCAAGGACTGCAACATCTGTTGCTGCTGCTGCTGCCGCTGTGCATACCTCTGCTGCTGCTGAATCATGGCCTGTAACTGTGGGTTGGGATGCCCCTGAAGCTGCATTGAGTCTTGACGATGCAGAAACTGTTGGATGGCATGCTGGTGAACATCTTCCTGCCTCATGTCAACCCTTGGCTTCTTCTGAACATGCAGTAAGTTACCCAGATGGTCCTGTAGTGTCGACTGAGAAGTCACACTAGACGCCCCTTGCTTCTGCATTGGTTCCTGATGTGAGCTCTGCTGCACAATGGAGGATCCGTCCATAGGAGAAGAACCTGAGATGTTATTTGACGAGAAGGACATGGGCGAGGCTGGGAGGCGTGTGTAGGACTCTGTATTAATGCTAGCACTTCGCTGCAATTGAGGACCACCTGAGAGTGCAGAATTGGCATCAGTGACCAGCGAACTTGCACCAACACTAGGACCAGAGGAGTTTGCTGCACTGTTGGGAACCATGCGGTTCATGTCACAAGAAGCAGGAACAGGACCAGACCGGACAGTGCCTGACAAGGAGCTTACTGGAGCGGGGCTCTGGTCATCACCTCGGAAGAAGATACCAGAGGCAGAGGATGAAAGTGTCGGGCCTCCACCGACAACAACCCGTGATGGGGCCACCGAAGAGGTGGGCCCCAGCTGGCAACTAGAATCCAGGTAGCTCTCCAGTGCAAGAGCTACCAAAAGTATCTCAAGACAACCCTTCGAAATCTAACGGCTCAAACTTCTCCTGCAATACCAAAAATAGGAATTCAAAGCCTGAGTATCTCCACACACTCAATCAACAACTTCTTTCCAACAATAAAGCATGCAAAATTAGTCCATATACAAACGACAAAGTATTAACTAATAACCAATTCAGATTCCCAAACCTGTACTAACTAGAAAAAATAATAATAACTGTCCTAATACCCATACTCCACGATACAGTTGGAAACAGAGATCCAAAAAGATAATCAACGACAGAATTCAAAGCCTGAGTATCTCCGCACACTCAATCAACAACTTCTTTCCAACAATAAAGCATGCAAAATTAGTCCATATACAAACAACAAAGTATTAACTAATAACCAATTCAGATTCCCAAACCTGTAGTAACTAGAAAAAATAATAATAACTGTCCTAATACCCATACTCCACGACACAGTTGGAAACAGAGATCCAAAAAGATAATCAACGACAGAATTCAAAGCCTGATTATCTCCGCACGCTCAATCAACAACTTCCTTCTTTCCAACAATAAAGCATGCAAAATTAGTCCATATACAAACGACAAAATATTAACTAATAACCAATTCAGATTCCCAAACCTGTAGTAACTAGAAAAAATAATAATAACTGTCCTAATACCCATACTCCACGACACAGTTGGAAACAGAGATCCAAAAAGATAATCAACGATGGAATTCAAAGCCTGATTATCTCCGCACGCTCAATCAACAACTTCCTTCTTTCCAACAATAAAGCATGCAAAATTAGTCCATATACAAACGACAAAGTATTAACTAATAACCAATTCAGATTCCCAAACCTGTAGTAACTAGAAAAAATAATAATAACTGTCCTAATACCCATACTCCACGACGCAGTTGGAAACAGAGATCCAAAAAGATAATCATAGAAGGAATTCAAAGCCTGATTATCTCCACACTCTCAATCAATAATTTCCTTCTTTCCAACAATAAAGCATGCAAAATTAGTCCATATACAAGAAAGAAAGTATTAACTTATAACAAATTCAGATTCCCAAACCTGTACTAACTAGAAAAAATAATAAATACTGTCCTAATACTCAAACTCCACAACACAGTTGGAAAAAGAGATCCAAGCCTCATAATAGCATACCAACTATTTCAATGCATGGAAAGATCATACCAACTATTTCAATGCATGGAAAGATCACAAATTGGAAATCCAAACCCTAGCTTCTATTTACTCCAAAGATCCCTCCTTTATCACAAATCATACAAAAGAATGCTAAATAATCCACCTATAAAATCTTTTCATCTCCAAATCCATGAATAATCCTTCCATGCCTCATCTAAACATGACCTCTGAATATAATTCTGCATTATCGACATGTTAAAAGGGAAACAAGAAAGAATAGGGCCCTGCATCAAACATCACACCCCCATTCTAAAGCAATAAACAAAAGAATCAAAACAAAGACGGTCACTTTTAGGGTTTATTACAGCTAGGGCAAGAGTTGAGCTTGCGAGCAGAACTAATACACAGATCTATACTATTTCTACAAGATAGAACAAGATATCTACTACGATTCAGCAAATTTGCAAGGATTACACTTAGATTATACCATCTAGGTTTCTCACCGATTAAAGGCCAGAATCAAAATCCAAACCTCAGCACAGCTGTGAGGGTCAACAAGAATCACCGAGGAGACAGCGGTGGGATCCGGCGCGGCCACGGAAGTGGCAAGATCCGCCGGCTAGGGTTTCGGCGAGAAAGGCGAGAGCTTGCCCCAAAAACCAAAACCGAAGTATGCGCGAGTTTTCACGAGAGACGAGAGCGGCATATTAAGATCACCGGGTGGTAAGCGAAAACAATTATACGGTGACTCGCGGCTCATCTCGTTTATAACGCGGATTTCTTTTGCAATTACATCCCTGAAATCTTAAATATTTCATCCAACTCATTTTTTTTACCAAAAGATATAATAATATAAAAACTATTTCCACTAATATTTTATTAAATAAATAAATATTTATTGATTGATGAATGGAATGTGGACCTTCTAAGTTCTAAGAGATGATGTCAATCTCATTCACAACAAATGAAATTTAAAAATAAAATATTCAATCATGAATTAGACCAAAACATGATTGAATAGAATATGAGTTTGAGAGGAGTTGAGACAATGTAAAAAAGCTCTAATTAAATATGAAATTATATAATAATAATAATAATATATAATATACATAATCAATGTCTTGTTCTTCAAGTATTATAATAAATAAAAAATATTTAATTATTTTTTAATGCATAAATAAAAAATACTTAAATCCATTTAATATATTATAGGTGTTTTTGCATATACCTCCTTCAAGTATTTGTAAAAAAAAACTCTATTTTTTCATAATTACATTTAACTCCCTGAAATCTTCTTTATTGTTGCAAATTTATATATATATATATATATATATATATATATATATATATATATATATATATATTAGTAAAAAGGGTTTTTTCAGAGAGAAAAACAAAAGAGAAAATAAATATAAGGATTTGATTATTATGATTTTTTACACCTTTTTTTTTAAATTTAAGATTTTGAAACTAAAAAAAAAATTGGAAGAAAAAATTAAGTTAATATAGTTAAACAGTATATATTTTTTTGAATATTTTATATCTCTCTGGAAACTTCTCGGGGAGGTATATGAAAAAATGTTATATATATATGTGTGTGTGTTATGAATTTGTGAAGGAGGGATCTAATTGTAAATTTGGAGCTCTTTTGGAAGTACTTGAAAAGTTTGGTGAGTGATTGGGATCCAGTGACCGGGCGGTGAGTATTAGAGACTTTGTGCCACTCCTAGTTTCCAAACATTTGATTGATTTGTTTGAGATAAAACTGAGTTTTCCCTCTGTTTTTCTTTTAATTTATAGTACATCTTAAAAAAGTAGTATGTGCAAAGTGGGTAATTAAGTAGTTCTTATTTCTTAATAACTCAAAATCATAATCAACAAAAGAGAAAAAGAAAAAGGAAAACATGTGAATGTTGTGTGGTCTTTAGACAAACAAAAATGAAATGAAATAAAATAAAATAAAAATTATCAAAAGTATGTATATATTCATGGAAAAATCATAACTCATTTCATTCCATATATCCCTGAGATTAATATAATAGCTATGTGAAAAGACCATTATACCCTTTATAAATATATCTATAAAAAAATCATACAACTATAATTTTGAGATATGTCCCCAAAAAATATGAAATTTAAAATAATTGAGATGTCACATAGGACTAGGAGTATAATTAAGAGGTATTTTTTCGGTCCATTGTTTATATTTTGTCAGAGTTAAGGTATTTGAGTTGATAATCATTCATGAATTTCAACAATAGGGATAAATATGTAATTAAATAAAAAACTTTAGGGTATGTCGATAATTATAATTTTTTATTCTTTTTATTAAATTAAGGGATTGTTGATACATAGTAAAATATTTTAGACATGAAAAGATACCATGATACTGTAGTATATTACATCTCTGGTCAACCATCTTTCATTCTCCTTTATTCGATTTGTTGTCTCCTCTTCATTCATTGAGTATTTAGGTGTTTCTCTAGTGAAGGTCAAGTTTTTTTTTACCGTATTCTCTATAACCTCGAGGTTGACTCTCTTCGACATATTAATTGAAATTAATATTTCTAATAAAATTTGGATGAAAAAAAATTGTTATTTTCTCCAAAATAATCCATGGGATTCTGCTGGCTCAAGCAGGAAAGGACACTTCCAATTATGATAGTCAAACAAATATTTAGAAAGAGGTACTAATATTGTCTCCTATTCTCAAAATATTACTTTATTTTTAATCTTTGAAAATATATTTAAGAAAAGAAATGAAAATTTCAATAGCATATATATATATATATATATATATATATATATATTTGTATGATGGTTGAGAGCAGGACATGATGGCAATCAATTGGTATGATATGCTTTTGACAAAAGAAAGCAGCAAGTTATGATAAAAATGATGACAAATTGGACCCATGCAAACTTAAAGAATTGGTCAAATGACTCAAATGGAGAAAAAGAAACACAAGAACATCTAAACTTGGATAAAGTTAAGAACATCCCGAGAGGTGGGAAAATGGGGTAAAATATTAATTTCATGAAATGAAAATTAAATAAAGAAAAATTGAGTTATGTTTGATGTTTGTGTTTTTAGTGTTTTCAAAAGCTAAAAGAAAGCCAAAGGCCTTTTGGTCGAGCGACATAGGTCTCTTGCGTGAGGGGTTTGACACTCGGAAGATTTGGGGTCGAATCCCCGCTGAGCAAGGTGAGGGCGCAGGGCGTGGATTATCTAGTGAGGTAGCTACGTACGCATGTGAGTCTTCTCCGTGTGAGTTCAAGTTTAGCCATTAACGGTAAAATAAATACATGCTATATGAAACCTTCGGACCGTAAAATAAGCCGCGTTGTGTGAAATCCTTGGTGGTCTAAGCGACGCACGCCCTATTGACTAATCCTTCGGGGGTGCTTGTCACCCATGTAAAAAAAAAAAAAATTAAAAAAATTAAAGAAATTAAAAAAAAATAAAACTCTTTCATTATTTAAAAGTTTTGTTTGTTTGAAAATATTTTGGAAATTTTCAAATTTTTATTTATTTATTTTTGTTTTATAAAAATACTTGTTTGCTTTAATTATTCTATAAGTGAGTTGTAGAAATAAAAAGTGGAAATGAACCAATTAATCAACATAATTTATTGTGCACTATTATGACAAACAAACTATTAAGATTTGTTTGTATATTTTTATGGTTAAAAATAAATACCTAAAACCAAAAAATAATCTTATGACAATAAATGATGTTTCTTTATATGCTCAATAATATTTTCAACTTATTTACTTCTTTTATTTAATCACATGCCATTTTTTGTATTATTATTATTATTATTATTATTATTATTATTATTTAAAGATGTAATTTATCTTGAAATTAAAAATTAAGATTTATCTAATATAAATAAAATATAAGATTTTAGTTGTAAAAATCAATTTCAAATATGTAATCTAAGGATAAAATTTGTTAAATGAAAATTAGTTAATTTAAAATATAATAGAAAATAAGTACATGAGATTAAAATCAGTTATATATACCATACTCAACAAATCCCATGCAGTTAAACCCAGAGCTTCAAGAAAAAAATGAGAACATTAATTTAAAACAGGGGAGAAAAAAGGAAAATGGGTCTACAAACTTGCTTTTAAAATGTTTTATGTTTTCACTGAAAATAAAAATCTATCCCAAAGCTCTGATCTTTAAAGCTCTATTTTTTTTTTTTTTTAAGTGATTCATGAAAGCAAACAGAGAAATCAAACTAACACAATTAAAGCAGTGGAAAACTAAGAAACAAACCAAAGTAGAAGGCTATATATAATAAGAGATTAAGAGTTGAACACATCACCCAAAAGCAATTGTTAGTTAGTTCAGAGACCTGAAATAAAAGCAAGCATAATTGTGCCTATATAATAGCAGCAAAGCAAGGATGTTAGAGCATTGGCATAATCATGCTCAATAATTTCACATCATTAAGGTATCATAGAGAGCAATACAACAAGAAGGAAACTAAGTTTGCCAGCTTCATTATCCATCAAATGCAACCAAAGGCAAAAGACATATATGTTCACTTCACAGCAGCCAATTTCAGTTTCCTGGCAATCACCAAATTCAGTAAAGTTTCTGGTAGCTTGTGTAACACAGAGGACATAAAAGTTACTGTAGCACATATCTTCTGAGAGAAAGATTCTGTAGCAAGTCAGTCAGCCAAACATTAGAAAATAAAAAAAATAAAAAAAAGATGCATCGCCAAAACCTGTCCAGATTGAAACAATGTTTTTGCAGCAAATCTGACAACATTACTCAAAAAAAATTCCATAAAAAGTCTGCCTAAATGATTTGAAGCTATTTTCAACTCATCCAACAGTCTGTTGTGAAACTATTTGAAGCTTAGATTCTTTCCGAGACCCTGAAACAGCAAAAAAGTGAATTTCGCAACTTCAATATCATTATGAACTTGACAAACTATGAATCAAAAACTAGATTTACACCTAAAGGACACAAGCTTCATTCACACACTTCCGAAATAAGCATGAACATTAGTGTATTCTTGTATTGCTGCAGTTGGAACAACCTTTGCAGTCATTGTGGGGATAACGCCATTGAGAAGTATACCCATAATGGGCTATTTAATATAATTATTCTTCATAATTCATGTTAGGAATTTCTGTTGCACTTTCTGCTATCCATGTTTATTGACTCATATCCTGCTTAAAGAAAATAAGATTATGTCACTGTCAAGAAACAGAACGAATGGGAGAAGGGACGAACTGGCATTCTAATTGAGAACAAAAGATCACCATGCTCAAATAAGATTGATTCAGCATCCATACTATTGTGCTTCCTTGCTAGATTTCCTGTAAGGCATGTAGCGGATATCTTTCAAAGCATTTCTCTTCCTCCTCTTCTCCACGAAGGAGTCAAGCTTTCCAGCAGCCTATCAATTAATGCATGCCAAAAATGAAGCACAGAGCAAACATAGTATCAATATCAAATAGCTAAAATAAAGTCACTGTTTAGGGCTTATTCAAACCTTCAAATCATCATACTTCTTAACTAGCTCCCGTTGACGAATTTCCGCTGCCCAAAGAACATGAAAAATCATTGTAAGTGGAGCTACAAATACATGAAAGTGGGAAGAAACTGGAACGGTCATCATGTTCATGGATAATCATAATCAGGTGACAACAAATGAAGTGAGGGTAAGAGTGAGCAAACATTTTTTTAGGTAATATGGTCGTTTCCCTTGCTTTGCTGCCTCCTTTTCTTTCTTTATATGTTCAACTAATACCTGAGAACTGACTTTCTTTTGCTGTGCAGATCGCAGCTGCTTGTCCTGAATATGCAAAGGCAAGGCGAATGTTAATTGATAGTTTATAATATTTACAGAACATGGTTAACTAATGAATCAGCAATAAAGTGCATCAGGTAAGAAAGCACAAGATGACAACTAAAATAGAACTTGTCGTCAACTACAGATAATCAACTATTTGTTAACCACAATCTTAATGGTTTGTAGTTTTGGTCAACTATTTATTAACCTCAATCATAAACAGTACATTGTTTTTACTCTTATGTATCTCCAAGAGCAGGAAGGACCTAACCTCCAGGTTTTAGACTCAATACCGGTTTCAAAATGAAGGTGCAATTTCCAACCAAATGAAAATCCTAACTTCTTATAGTGAACCAGATCATTGAAATGGAATATCTCACAATAGAAAACATTAAGCTTTGATATCAGACAAGAACAGCATTGGCAGTTATAGGAGCAATGAGGATAAAGCTGGTATAATAGGCTACACAAATTGGAAAATTAAGAAGCTTGCACAAATGGACTCCCAATTCCATAATAAATAATTATTTACTCTTATATAACTAACATGTCGTGGGTATAGATAAATGATGTGATTTTCCAATATTGAATGCCCGACAATATTTTGAATATGTGAGAATGAAAGAAAAATGACAAGAAATATGAAGATTTAGAATACTTCCTCCGCTTTTTTAATTTGTCAAATTATTCACATAGATCTAAAGAAAGCAACTATAAGCACATTCCTTGGTTTCCAACCAGAGGTTCATTGTACCAAGCAACATAACTCTCAAATCAGATAGACATATGTTTCAATAAAATACAGTCAATTTTTCATACAGGAACAATATTAAACAGAATACAAACTAAACCAAATTAAATTGGTATGCTACTTTCAGTTTGCAACAACTTACTATCCAATGAACATGGTCCTTTAATTCCTTGACAACATTTGGGTCTTTCTCCTTCTTAATTAACTTCTGAAGTTTCTGTCAAAGTGTAACACTAACAACAATTATTCAATATAGCAAAACAATGGAAGAACTTAAATACTCAAGATATATAACCATATTCATTAAAATAGGACAGAAGTAACCTCCTTTTCTGCAGGAAGTTCAACCTCAAACAAGAAATCATATCTCTTGTGAAACCTGAAGACCAAGAAAATCAAATGAATGCAGTTAATTGACACAATAAAAACTTTTAAGAAAGGAAGAATGGCATCAATATCAATGGCAGTTTAAACAGACATTAGAGGTCCTAAGGAACTTCAGTCAAATAACTGTAAACACTAGGGACAAAAAGAAGTTTATCAGATTGATGAAAAGAATTCATATACAATGTTTATATACTTAACATTGTATGGATATCAAAGCAATGATTTTCCCATGGAATATACTCTTGGATTAAATGAGTGGAAATACCAAAATACTGATCCATTGTTTTGTGACTTTAAAAGGATAACCTTTTCTGAAAGGTAACAAAAATAATTTTTTTGTTGAACTAAAAGGTAAAATGAATTTGAGCCTATAACCCAACACCAACTAGTCTAATGCTTACCTGGCACTGAGAATCTCATGTGCCTTGCCTTCAAATTTAAGTTGGAAACATGGATTACAAATTCATGAGGTATAGAGCTTTTCCAAGGTAATGCCATATATGCAACCATACCAATAGAAGTACTTAGTAAAAAATATTCAGAGAGAAGTGATTTAACCCTTACACCCAGTACTTTTGCATTCTCCTAGAAGAATCATAGAAAGTCCATAACTAAAGCATTCAAAAGTTCATTTTTTTCTCACTAAAAGTTGTAGACACAATGCGATAATGCACTCAAACTTCAGCTAAAAACTTCAAATTTTAAACTCCTCAACATTTAACAAACAGATATCAGAATGTTATCCTTAATGCATTCATAAGTTTGAAACCTTCCACTGTATGATAACAATCTACCTGACCATTATCTTGTTTGCAAAACTATCCATGACTATATAATCATGTCAAAACTCAAGATTTGCAGTACTAAAGTTTTCCATCTCACCACCACTATTGAATTCACACCAATCCTATTTAAAAAATCTTCCTAGTCAGCACAATAGAAAATAAAAACTTAAGGTTTTAACAAGGGACGCAATAAGAAATGTTCAACTGGAGCCAGTACAAATATAAGCAAGAAGATTACCAAAAACAAAAAAAGAAAAAAGAAAAAAAAAAGAAGAAAAGTAAGATTTTGAGGAAACATGAATCATTATTTTGAAGCATGTATTCTACATTGCTTCAAATGAAGGAATAATCCCTTTAAATCACAATAATATCTCTAGATCAAATAAACAGCTTTGTGTACAATGTACATGGCAGAAAATTAATATCAAGTTTCCTAAACAAAAGTGTGATAAATTTACTTTTATATTGCCAAGACATTGTATAAGGATAGGAAAGCAAGACATACCCCTCTGTATCAAGGGTTCCACACAAAGATTCAAATCGTGGATCTCGTACAACCTATCATGAAAAGCAAACCAAAAACTCGATGAATATAGGTAACAACCCTTAACAAAGGAAATAATAATGACAATAAAAAAAAAGAGATTTTATATTTCAATTATAGCTTGCCCTAGCATTACTTTCTCTTCATCTTTTTCATGATAAAACTGGAGACAACTATCAAGACATAAGAGAAAAAATCAACACCGAGGTAGAAGAAAGGAACTCACTCTCTTGGGTGCTTGGATGACCTCCCTAAATCTACCAACAGGCATCTTGCTACTCATCTCCATTGGCCTTCAAATTCACCACAGATAAAATTAAAAACAAGAAATAAAGCAAAAATCCAAGCCAAAGAACATAATCAAGCACCAAATCAATCTAACATCAATCGAGAAAGCATAAAAACCTATTCTTATGAGCACGCCCAGGATTGGACTGATGTTTGTTGACAGTCTTTGATAAAGGAGCATGGGATCCATCAGCCCGCGCCTTCTGGAGCTCTCCAAGAGGGATATCACCGAGCACCCGCTCGATCTCCTCCTGCAATACAAGAAACAACGTAAGAGAACTAGAGAAGAGAAGAGAAACTAGGGTTTACAAAGCGATCAAGAGCAACGGCAAACCTCTTCAGATGAGAACCCGAGGTCATCGTCCTTCTCAGGGACCTTGCTCTCTATTCGAACGTTTGAGGGTTTGGGCTTCTTCTCTTTCGCCATGATCGATAGCTTTGAGAGCTGCGGTGTGTGACAAAAAAGAACTAGTAACGAGAGTATTACACTTGTATGCAAATTAGGCCCTTTTCATATATAATAATAAAAAGGGGTTTTTGCAGGTGTACCCCTGAATAATATCAAAATTGCGTATTTACCCCTGAAAAACACATAATTGCATACATACCTCTGAATAACATGTTTGATTGCGTATATACCCCTAGAGTTAAAATCACAATGTTAACCGTTAGTTAGTAAACAATAGACTTATAAATGACCATTATACCATTTACATATATACCCCTGAATAGTTCATTTTACTATTAATTTACAAATAGGCCCTTTAAAAATCTGAAATTTAAAATAATTAAATTTATTATTTTTATTTCTGGAAAATTGGTTATAAACCCCTTAAAAGTTTCATAATTGCTATGCTATTAAAAAAATTACTGTTTGTGTTTTCAAATATACCCCAATATTTTATTTTTTTTTATAAAACTTACTTAAAAAAATAAAACCAATGAAATAACTTAAATAAATTTTAATTTTCATAAAAACTTAAATGATAAATACACCAATGAATAAAATGAAATTAACATGTAGAGTTTATTACAAAATTGGAACAAAACATGTTTACACAGCAACCAGAACCAGAATCACAAATTTCTTACAAACACTAAACTAGTCTATTACAAAACCTGCTAGCTTTCATGTCCATGTGCACAATATGTGGTTTAATCTCTTCATGGAGAAATGCAAGGCCTTTGGCAACCCCAAAACAAATAGCAGACCTTGAGCTCCAATTCAACTTGCATCGCTTCCACTCTGGACATATGAAGTACAAATTGGAAGAATTTAAGTTCTCAGAACAAACAAAAATTTGATTGAACATATTTAACAATTTTGTTGATTGATTCACCAAGTAATGAGTGATCGACGATGCTATTCTCCAATATATTCATACACCAAAAATCTACTACTCCCTTAAGCACAGCAACCTATTAGCTCAACTAGGTTTGGATGCTTGACTTTTGAAATAGTATTGATCTCTAGCAGAAACTCATTAATCCCTTGCTGATTCAACAGAGTACCTTTGTTGCTATTGTTACTCCATTCTTCAGAACTCCCTGTCATATATAAATTTCAATTGAATTTCAAATGCTCATCATAATCCCTGATAGATATAATGAAATTAAAAAAATACTAATCACTTACCACATTCAATGCTTTATGGAGGATAAGGTAATCCATCAAAGCAACACAAACTCATGATATCCAAGCTTGTCTCATATACTAGTGCTCTCCAAAAGCTTAGCAGTGTATATTTCCTCAATCTGCAAAGACTTTTATATCAAGTTATGATATAGAAACAAGAACCCAGATTATATAACAAGCACACAAGAATTTGCATGGTTCATCTATTATGAAACTACATCTACAAATTAAGAAAATAGATGAAAAGAAAAAGAATAAACTTTTTAAGCATTCAGCAATCCAAACAATAAATAGAAACAAATACAATATTGCTCACTTCTCTCTCTTTCAAGTTCCTTCTTTGTTAATTTGCTTAACCTTAAAACACAAACAAAAAACATCCAGGTAGAACTCACTCATACATTCATCAGAAGCAAGTCACTAAGAAGAAAACAAAGAAGAAGGCATAAAAACTAAAGCCATACCTTATGAAAACTATGAAGAAGAAGAAGAAGAAGAATTAAAACCATACAATTATCCAGGTAGACTTGAAAAATGTTTATAACCACATCATCCAGGTAGAATAATCAAGATAGAACTCACTCATACAATCATCAAACTAGAGTCTTTTTAGTCCTTCCCCTTCCCCTAAAAATGAACAAGAATAGCTCAAATCAGTCTCGATTAGCAACTAAAAAACAAGTAATTAATTAGCAACTCAATCTTAACACAGATTTCCAAACTTCAAGCAAAATTAAAAACAATTTAAATCAATCACTTAGGTCTTATTTAACATATAAATCATTAAAATTAATGTTATTTTTTAGTACCTTCTTCCTCGAGAGCTGCTTGTTGATGGTTTTGTTTTCTTTGGAGTTTGCCCTGCTCTTGAATGTTCTGGCTCTTTACAAGTTCTTGTTTGATGACCAAATCCACCACACCTAGCGCATTTATGTCTACCTGATTTATCTCATCTGCAGCCCTTATCCTATTTTTCTTTGGCCTCCCAGCTGGTCTCCTTGATAGTGGAGGTAGCAAAGCATCTACTTGACTATTAGAAGTCCATTGGCTGATGTCGGGCATAGGACCAATCTCAGAGTTGTAGGCAGCCCTAACTTTCTCCACTGAAAAATATAAATCAACATATTCTTCCCATTTTGCACTTTTGATACTGAAGATGAATGCTAAGGCATGTACACAAGGGATTCCAGAAACTTGCCACTTTCTACAACTACATATTCGATCACTCAACGCAACCTCACACCTCTGCCCTTTGTAAGAGACCTCAGCTTTGAAATCATTGCATCGTTTGACCTCATATACTGCCAATCCCCTGGATAGGTTAATTACATATTTCTTTACAGATGGCACAACACTATCCTTCCATTTTGCAGTCATTCTTCTCCTTTTATCCATGATCACCATTATTTTTTGTCTGATTGTGTCCAAAAGATCCAAAACAGGCCTTTCCCTGGCTTCTGCAATCCATGCATTGAAGGACTCAGAGATGTTATTCGTGATGTAATTACATTTGCAAACAGTACTAAACTGTGATCTGCTCCATATCTCTGGTTTCTTCTCCAATTCTGTTATCCAATTATATGCTCTAATATTAATTGACTTGATGTCTTCTATGGCTGCATCATAGCCTCTAAATGTGTATGATCTTGCAGCCACCCAAATGCTTCTTTGAAGACTTTCTCCATGGAATTTCTTCTTGAAGTTTTTATACATGTGCCTCACACAAGTTCTATGTTCCGCAGATGGATAAACCCTACAAATTGCTTCCTCAAGGCCCTTTTGTCTATCAGAGGCAAGCACTAAACCATTAGGCAAACCTATTGCTTCATATAAGCCATTCAAGAACCATGTCCAGGACTCAATGTTTTCTGACTCTAGTAAGCCATAAGCAACTGGGAAGAGTCGATTACATCCATCGATAGCACTAGCTGCAGCCATCACTCCTTTGTATTTGCCTTTCAGATGGGATCCATCAAGTCCTAAGAAGGGTCTGCATCCCAAAAGAAACCCTCTACTACAAGCTCCAAGACATATGAACATCCTCTTGAAATGTGATTTCCCTTTCACAGACTCTTTGTCAATTTTTACTATACTGCCAGGATTCCTTCGCATCAACTCATCTTTGAAATCTGTGATCTTCATATAAGACTCCGCCCAATTTCCATGTATGTTGGACATTGCTTCCTCTTTCCCTCTCCAAACTCTGTGATATGGTAGCTCCACATTGTACTTCTCAGTTAGCCTTCTTTTTAACTCCTTGGCAGATAAATCACCCTCCAGTCGAAGCCAATCAGACACTTTATTTGCTATCCAATGTTGGGTAGCCATCTTATTCCCACATTTGTTTACAGAGCAACAGGGGTGTTCTTCTTGCATTGTCTTCACCTACAAGGCATTAGCACATATTAATTACTAGGTAATGTGTATTGGAAAATTAACTAATAACAAGCAAAGATTAATTTTTCTTACTTGGAATACATTTTTCTCTCGAACAATTGATGCATGGACCCTCCAGTTACATCTAAAATCAGCACACCTTGCTGTCACTCTTGATTGATCACTCTTTATGTATTTAATTGAAAACTCCCTAAGGATTGAGTACTGCTCTAGTGCCCTCCGAAACTGATATGAATCAATAAACAAGGAACCAATTTTTATACTCGGATTCTCACTATCAATCTGAAAATTTTCTTCCTCAACACTTGATTCATCATCTGATTCACTGCTATACAGTGAATGATAACTAGTCTCACTTTCAATCTGCTCAGCCAAGACAACATCTTCAACACAGTCTTCTTCATATATCATATCCACATGTTCTGCATTTGTTGACGGATTGGTCATATTAATATTTTCCTGGTTTGCATCAATGCTTGCTTGAGTTGGAATAAGGCTGTCATTAGAAGCACTCCTCAGACTTACTATTCTATCATTTGCTTGTATATTAGTGGATATCTGGCCATCCCCTTGTACAGCAAATGATGTTGCATCACCCAAAGTTACATAGATCTCACACTTTCTCAAGTCCTTGTACTCATTGAACATGTTTGTGAGATCTTCTTCTCTTCTAATTTCAACAAAGGACTTTGGGTTGTTTTTTCTTGTCACACTCCAAAATATTGGTATTTGATTCAAATCCCAGTTGTAGAATTGAGATAGATCCTCCTCCATGTTCATTTTGTTGTATAGATCAGTATCTACATTAATGGATTTTTGTTTTCCAAAATGATACTTCAGCCTTGTACTATCTTTAATTTCCTTGAAATATCCACCATATTTGAATGTCAACTTGTACACACTATTGACACTCTCCCTACATGCACATAGAAAATTTGAAAGAAGAAAATTAAAGGGTGATCATAAAACCAAGTATTCATAAAATATAATAAATAAAGTAAATGAAACATACATTCCGGAACCGTTCCCTTGGTTCACTGTAGATCTCCAATCCATGTCCTCCTTGAGCTCTTCTACAAGCCTAAAATTTATAACAAACTACTAATATAATCAAACCAAGAAAAATAAAAAGATAAATAGAGAAAATCATACATAACATTGGTTCTATTTAAATTAAACAAATAGAAAGAAAACCCTAATCCTTCATCTCTTTTCTTCAAATTAACATACTGTCGTGTTACTTTGGGGAAAAGAACCATGCCTCTTATCATGCATGCATTCAATGAATAAAAGCACAAATATTAAATCAAAACAATTAAAAAAACCTTAATCCATAAGCTCTTTTCTTCAAATTAACATTCTGCAGTGTTACTTTGGGGAAAAAATCCTGCCCCTTATCATGCATGCATTCAAATGAATAGAAGCACAAATAGTAAATCAAAACAAATAGAAAAAAAACCCCTACTTCAGCATAAATCTGTCTACTGATAGTAATGTGACACAAAAACCAACACATATATATGGAGTCCATCAGGCATGCATATATAGTACTAGTCTCTGATTAAGCAAGAAAAAAACTTTAATACACAGTTGGTTGTGTTCAAATGCGATATTTCAGGGATATACATGCAATTATAGTTTTTTTCAGGGGTAAGTATGCAATTATGGGACTTTTGAGGGTATATAACCAATTTCCCCTTGTATATACCTTCAAATATTCTGCTTAATTTAACAACCCATTACTGTTGCTCAATGGAACTGGAATTCCCTCGCCAACAAAACAGTGAATTACACAATTGCAACACATAAAAATTGGCAAAGTTCAAGGATGTTGCAACCTACAATATGAATGAAATGCCATTGAAACAAAAAGTACTATCTGCATACTTGGAAACAGGAAAAAAGAAAAGAAAAACGAAATAAGGTGTTGGGCATCCTTTTCTATCATCCAGTATTCTCTTAGTGCATAAAGAGGAGAGGAAGTTGGGGCTAACCATTCCTATCCTTAATATATAATCAATTAATGCATAAATCACTGTGATATACACTAAAAAAACTAATGACATCTAGGAAAAATAAATTTAAAAACCTGCAAATTGAAATTAAAAGAACAGGTTTAAGATCAAGAATTACACAATTGCAACACATAAAAATTGGCAAAGTTCAAGGATGTTGCAACCTACAATATGAATGAAATGCCATTGAAACAAAAAGTACTATCTGCATACTTGGAAACATGAAAAAAGAAAAGAAAAACGAAATAAGGTGTTGGGCATCCTTTTCTATCATCCAGTATTCTCTTAGTGCATAAAGAGGAGAGGAAGTTGGGGCTAACCATTCCTATCCTTAATATATAATCAATTAATGCATAAATCACTGTGATATACACTAAAAAAACTAATGACATCTAGGAAAAATAAATTTAAAAACCTGCAAATTGAAATTAAAAGAACAGATTTAAGATCAAGAATGCACTTGACATCCACACACATCTCAAGCCAAATTCAACCAATTGAACACAGTTGGTTCAAATGCTATATATCAGGCCTTGAAAGTGAAAGCACTAGCAAGTACATATTAATTTGGGAGGGGCTAATTCACCATACCTTCGAGTGATCACCGGGGTGAGCCAAAGCCCTCAGCTCTCCAATACTGGTCTCTAATCAAGAAAGAAGCAAACTTCAAAGATCTTTAGGGCTTGGGTGCTAGGGCTTCCAAATGTGTTCGGTGTTGGTTGCTCAGAAGTCGGTGTTGTGGTGGTCGGGGGCTGGTTGGGGTGGTCGGGAGTTAGCACTGCGGTGGTCGAGGGCCTGGTGGTCTTTGATGAGACGCGGGAGTCGCGAGAGTAGTGGGAGTCGCGGGAGCCAAGGTTTAGATGAGTTAGGGTTTAAATATTTGTTTATTAGAAGGGGGTATTTTGGGTATTTTCCAACCCTAAACCCAAGATATAACTATAGTTAAGATTATTTAGTTAGTTTCTGTTAACAAACCCTAACAGCAGGGGCATATCCGCAACTCAATCTGTTTTTCAGGGGTATACAAGCAATTATAGTTTTTTCAGGGATAAATATACAATTATATGACTTTTGAGGGATATATAACCAATTTCCTCTAATAAAAATAATAGTAACAATAAATCATATAGTTAATTCACTGTTGATCCCTGAAATAGTGCCCTACTTGTGTTGAGATCCTTGAAAGTGTTTATTTATTATTTAGTGTTGCATGTGTATTTAACTTTAAGGTCCTTGGAAATAATACCAAGGACCTATAGATAATTTCCTCTAAATCATATTAGAGTTGTGCCCATATTTAAATTTTTAGTTTTAGCATGAAATTATGAAAATATGAATTTGCCACAATTTAGCATGAAATTAAAATTAAATCAATTTAATTTCAAACTCGAGTCCGACTTGATTTAGGGAGTGTTTGGTTACAAAATAAAAAATTATGGCATAAAATTTTTTTATATAGAAAGTGAAGATGATTATGGCATGAATTCTTACATATTTTATTCCTAAGCAAAAGGTACAAAAAAAAAACCCTCGTACTTTGACCAAAATCTCACATAAACCCTTATGGTGATCATTGGCTCAAAAACCACCTTATGGTGCTCAAAAAGGATGCAAATAGGCCCTTATGAGTAGCACCGTTAACTTGTCATCCATTGGTAAGGGTCTATTTGCACCCTTTTCGAGCACCACAGGGTTATTTTTTGAGCCAGTGACTACTATAGGATATGCATCTCCATTTAAAACATTTTTTTAAAAAATTAACAAACTTAATAGTTTAAGTACTAATATAACTAAAACCAATTACAATCAAATTAACACAACAATCAATCAAAAAATAATTAATTAAAGAAAAACATAATTATTTGTTTAAAGAAAACTTAATTAAGAAAACCCAACCCTATCATAAAACATCATCTCCCTTCATCCCCGCTTCCCCCACCTCCTCTCCTTTCTCCCCCGCCTCCTGCACATAAGCCGGTGAGCTTCACCAGATTGGCACCCGACCTTAGCCCCGCCTCCGTCGACATGCGCTCGAGCTCCTCTGCCCCTGTTCGCCGCCCGACTAGGTCCCGCCTGTGAGCTCCGCCCCACTCTCCTGTGCCAACGAGTAGCTACGGGCGACCGGCGACTCCGAGCCGCCTGTTCCTCCGCCTTCTCTGTGAGAGCTAGCTTCGGCCGCGGCCAGATCCACTCCTCTTTCGGTAGCCAGCCCCCCCTACGAGTAGATCAGTCAGCTAGTGTCTTCTCTCTTCCTTGTGAGACAGTCCGGCAACCTGAATGTCGGCGATGTTATATCCTCCCTTTCCCCACGAGCCCCGGCAGCGAGCTTGAGCCTAGCTCCGGTGAGGATCAAGCATCGTCGAGCTTACTTCAAACCTCGAGAGAATCACAGTGAGTGTAACACCCCAGAATTTTTAAATAAATAATCAGAAAATTTTTGAAAATTTCAACGAGATTAATTAGCACAAAAAATAAATTATTACCTTAAAACTCAATTAAAGGAAAATCAAGAATTAATAAATCTAAAATCCAGCCTCGCAACTATTTGGGCCCAAAGAAGGACATATTGGGCCAGGCCACTAATACTTGAAATAGTTGGAGGTGGATGGAAAGGATAATCCTGGTTAATTAATAGAAAAAATCATTAAGTGTTAATTAATCTAGATTAATTAAGATGGAGATATCGGACAAAGTTAGAGTCCTAATAAAGTAGATTTGACCGAGTCAAAAGCCGAAAAATATAGATCTCTGTTGCGCTAATAAATGCGACCCGTGAAGATATAGTGTGTCCATGACTCACTGATAGGAAATAAAGAATGAATGAATAAATAAATAAATAAATAAATAAAATAATAAATTATAATAATATAGATCTGAAGAAAACGGATCTGGTCGGGTTAAAATTATCACTCGTGATCCTATGGCATTTGATTAGAATAATGTTTTGATTAAAATATTATTACTTTTTAAAATACTTTAGTTCTTATAATAGTATGTGAGAGCGAGAGATGAAAGCCCTCAATCTCTCTCTCATTCTTATCTTCATCCTTCCCGACCACCGTCTCTTTCTCTTCTCCCTTACCCACGCCCCACTCTCTGCTGGCCAACGGGCCTCACCCACGCCCATGGCCGTCGGCCACGAGGTCGCCACCAGCTGAACCGACCCGAGCCACGCCACCGCCTGTCTACATCTACGCGTCGCCCGGGTCCGCACCTCTCTGATCACCGCCCGCCACAGCGTGAGATCCGCCCCTTTTACACGCCGGCGAACCTTTGAGCTCCCCTGTTCAGTGAGCCCGAGTCCCTTGTGCGGCCAGCTTGCAATTGTGCGACTCCGTCCTCCGCCTACAGCTCAGCCGAGTTGTGTCGCACCGCTGTCTTCCCAGTCCGGCGACCAAGCCGGTGTCCAATCTCCTCTTCTCTTGTGAAATCCAGACAATGACAAAGGGGCCTCAAATAGAACTCCGACAAGCTAAGCCTTTGCCACGGTTAGTATGGTAAGGATGAGAAATTTGGGGAATTGATGGTAATGGTAATTAGGGTTTTGAATTGAGGAATTTCAGACTGATTTGCATGAACTGGGGGCTATTTTAACTGCATGATAGTGGACAAATTATCAACCATTAAATGCTTGAATGGAAGGACTAATTAAATCCAATGGTTGTTTGAGTAAATTAGAATTGTTGATGAATGTTTGTATAATTTCGGGGCCCTCTAAGGTAGTGTTTGGTTGTTTGTAACTCTTCACCCATGGATGGAGAGTTACATGCATGAGGAGTTACAGTAAGGGGACTTACACTTGTATGTTTGGTTGGTTATTTAAAAAGTAATGGATGTAAGTGGAGGTACACCTTTTTGTGCTTAGTTGTAAGAAAAGATGGATTTGATGGGGGATATAGTTACCCCTATTGTGAGTGGTGAGGTTACCCCTTGTTAGAAAATTAAAGATATTTAAATTTTTTTAATAAAAACTAATGAATAGATAATTTTAAATTTTTTTTAAAAAATTAATTGATGTAAATGTTGTATTTAAATTTAAAATATTATATTAATTTAATAATATATTTTAATTTAATATATAATATTATTTTCAAATAAAACCAAATATAATTTTTTTTAATTTAACATATATGAGGATATACAATACTTTTCAAAACAAAACAAATAAATAAATAAAATTTGAGTATAAATATATATCAACTCATTTGTTAGGAAAATAGAAAAACCTGAAATATTATTTATTTAAAAAATTACTCAAACTTAATTTAACATACGTGAGAGTTGATATACAATACTTAAATTTATTTATTTATTTTCATTTAACAATATTTAAAATTAAGATATTTTAACTTAATATATTATTATATATATATATTAAACAAATGATGATCTTAAACAAAAAATTGTATGAAAAGATGTGCCACTTTTCACATTTTCTAAAAAAGCTTGGATGGGGAGTGGGTGTAACTCCCCATCCAGCCAATTTTGTTGTAAGTGCTCATACACAATTTTTGTATGAGCACTTACATATCCAAAAAAAATAACCCAACCAAACAAAAATTTTGTATGGGGACTTACCCATCCCTGTATGAGGAGTTACACACAGCTAACCAAACACTACCTAAATAGAGGAGGTGTTGCCGAATTTTTGTAGAGAATTTTAAGTATTAATGCTTGATTAATCTTCCATGATTATGTATAGCATTTAATCACTTTTAATGAGCATGCTAGGAGCCTTTAAATTAAGCTAAGGATGAAGAAAGTTAAGTTTTCTACTTGAGCAATTCTGTATTTTTCATCCTTTTAGAAATATGAAGTATATGTTAAGAGAAAGCATGCTCTACTTAACTTAATATCTTACTATACTCTTTCGAGTCTAAGTTAGAGTATAAAGTAAGAATACGATTTTCGTATTCCTAAATTTTCGTATTTCGATTATAAGGAAAGGAAAAAGGGAAAGGGAAAGGTAAAGGCAAGTCAGCCTCTGCTAAAATACCGAGTCAGTCCTAAGCTTCTACTAGACTTAGGTGAGGGAACGAAACTGAACATTTCCGTATTTTCACCATATTATCTACGAAGTGTTGCTTCTATTTTTGAAAAGCGTGAAATAGAATTTATATGAGATTTCCTAAGTTTTGGAAACCGCATTATATTGATTGTTATACTTTTGCTTTGGAAATGAATTTTGAAATATTTATGCAAAAGTTTCAATTAAAGAAACATGAAATAGAAAAGAGAATATTTAGAAGTATGGATACTCTGCACAGTACTTTCATATTTGCCTGCACCAGTGGTGGCACTCTGATAGAGCCAGAAAGTACGGTATTAGGGGTGATTTGTTAAACTCCGCATTTCTTAAAGTCCAAACTATCTGTTTTTAAAACTTTCCGTTTTCAAGAAATAAAACCCCCTTTCTATACTCGTAGAGTGCTTGGTACGCGTATATTATCCTAAAGATATTCACCTCGCGGGAGCTATAGTAGAACCTTGAGGGTAGAGATGATACCCCGACGGGAGCCCATAGCGGATCGTGAGGGTTCATCCTGATTACACACTGGTTCCGCAATTATTGAAGTAGAGGTGTAGGTGTAATTGATACTATTGAGATATAATATATGTTCCTGTATATCCAACCTCACGGGAGCTATATTCGGACATTAGTGGCTATTGGTGTCGATATTTATCCACCAAGGGAAATTACATAATCATACACGGTACCGATGATAAAATGAATAAGATGAACATGCATGTTATTTTACTTAAAATTTTTATGCATAATGGCATGATCATATCATATTGAAGATAATGCATTGATTAGAATATTATTTTGAAATGCATTATTTCTTCATACTTATATATCTTGTACATTTTAAGAATTTATTTTAGATTACTTTTATTGATTTCACACAGGTATGGTATTACCTGACAGTATTGTTTCTTCACTGAGCTCGAGTAGCTCATCCCTCTATTTGTGTAATTGCAAGTAGTAAACAGGTACCATGATCTTTCCCAGAGTAAAGAGAGGGTTTTGTCTACCTTAGCTGGCTCTGACCGTCTGTTGCATTTAAGCTTTATTTGTGTACTTGATTTAGGAGACATGTGAACTCCTTGTTAGACTTGTGTTTATATAACTTTAAGTTATTTCGGTATTGTACTTCAACAATATGATTATCTATGACATTAGAGCTTGATTATGAGTTTAATTTATCAGGTTATACATCCTTAGTCCCAGGGTTCATCCTCCTAACCTAGCAGGTGTGACACTTGTCTCCTATTTGGAGATGGGTATTACAGTGAGATTCCCTAACTTTGGATTAGGGTTATGAATGGATTTGGGGCTAGGCATTATGAATTGAATTAAGGGGGCGTTTGGTTGGGGGTAATGTTTTCACATTCCCAGGAATGAGGCGGTAATGTGAAAACATTACCACGTTTGGCAAAGATGGTAGTAGGAATAAGTTGGTAATCCACATTACCAACTTACTCCACATTACCACATTGGTGGTAATATGGATTACCACCAAAATAGGTGTCTATCCACATTACCAAGTTGATGGTAATGTGGATCCCCATTTTGCCCTTCATCCTATTATTATTATTGTTATTATTATTAATAATTAATATTAATTATTACTAATTACTATTATAATATTGATAATTATTATTACTATTATTATTATTATTATTATTTGATATTTTATCAAAATGTTAGATGCAAGTTTATTTTCGAAAAATGTGCCATAATTAATTTTTGGTATTAAAATTTAATTAATTTTAATTAAATTTTATTTTAATTTTAATTTAAATTTACTCAAAATTTTATATAGAAGGGTATTTTGGGAAATTTGAAACATTACTAAGTTGATTACCTTGACCAACCAAACATGAACCAAACATGGTCATATCACATTACCACAACATTCCCAGGCATATAACATTCCCGACTCCATTCCCAGGCATATCACATTACCGTAGTCATATCTCATATCTCGAACCAAACGCCCCCTAAGGGTTGATGCTGTGAAAAGGGGCTGGAATCATGACTTAGGCCTTGTTTGGATTGGCTTTTTTTTGCCCCATAAGAGCTTCCAGAGTAAGTTAAGCGCTTTTGGGACAAAATATTATGTTTGGATGGGCTTTTACAGAAAAGCAAAAGTTGTAAAAAAAGCTTTTTTTCAGAAGCTAGTGATTTGTAGCTTCTGAAAAAAGTTGTTCTGTAGAAGCTATTTTAGAAAGTGTCAATTACCAAAACACCGCTCTCAAACCTTTTCAAGGCTATTTTGAAAAGTATCAATTACCAAAATACCCTTTATTATTATTATATTTATTTATTTCTATTTATTATTATTATTATTATAAATCTGCTTCTGGATTAACCTATCAAAACACAAAAATAACAGAAGCACTTAACTTATTTTGAGAAGCACTTTTTTCAGAAACCCTTCTAGCAAACTTAAAAAAAACACTTTTTTTAAAAGCCAATCCAAACAAGGCCTTATTAACCAACTAACATGTGTTGTATGCTTGTAGAAATGAAATTATGTTGTATGAAGAATGCATAAGGCTAGTATTGGTGAATGTTTGTATAATTTTCAGGAGCTTATAAACAAAGGAGGTGTTGCCGGATTTTTCATGGAAATTACATGTGTTAGTACCCATTTATTCCGGATGGAGGCCGTGCGATATTTGTAGGGCCAGCCGTCACCATTTGGGCAGTTAAAATTGAAATTTTAGTGTTAGGGTTAGGGCATGTTTGTTAATTTGATTGGATTTAGATTTTTTTTTTGTTTGTTAATTTCATAATTTGATTTTATTGGAGAGGATGAGTTGTAATTTGATTGTAATTTATTTAATTATATTATTTATTAAATGGAGATGTATATCCTATGGGGGTCATTGGCTCAAAAAACGCCCTGTGGTGCTCGAAAATGGTACAAATAGACCCTTAACAATGGATGACAAGTTAAGGGTGTTACTCATAAGGGCCTATTTGCACCCTTTTCAAGCACCATAGGGTGGATTTTGAGCCAGTGATCACCATAAGGGCTTATGTGAGATTTTGGTCAAACTACGAGGGTTTTTTTTTTGTACCTTTTGTCTTATTCCTGCAGAATGAGTGTTTGGCTAATATAATAAAAAATTATTACAGAAATTCTTATCTATTTTATTCCTACCTACTCATAAAGAATTCAAGAAATTTTATGGAAATATGGAAGATTGATTCTAAGGTGGTTTTTGAAAAAAAAATGATTTTTTTTTCTAGGCTTTTGGTTGCTCCTATTCTTTGTCTTCTTAGAAATTCGCAAGCATTGCTTCACTGGGATCAATGGTGGATTTCTCGTCCTCGTCATTAGGGCAGAACGACGAGATCTTGGATTCAGGGATCTCCACCAGAAGGGGGCAGGGAGTCGGGGGAGTGGGGCACCCTGCGCGGGTAGGTAACGCTTGTTGTGGCGGTGGCGGTGGTCTCTTTCCTTGACGACATTGTCCTTAATCTCATCGTGAGAGGAAATAGAGGACTGGATATAGGAGATGCCGAAGAAGGAGATGAGATAGATGAAGGAAGCGACGAGGCATACGAGGGCCAAGATCTCATGAGGGTCAGAGAGATCGGGAGGGGGACGAGAGAGGCGGAGAGAGAGAGAGTGATCGGGAAAATAAGAGGAGAGAAAAAGAGTGGCGGAGGTCACAACTTTTAAAATGAGAAAATATTCCACTCTGAGTGGAATATTTTTTTATGCTATAGTGCCTATGTTATGGCATAATTTCATACCCTCAAATAACCATCCCAAACACCCAATATGACATAATCCCCGCAAAATATAAAATTATAGAATAATTTATGGATTATGTCATAATTTTGGGCTATCCAAATAGGGCCTTTATGTAAAATTGAAATTTATTTATAACTTGGGTCATTAGCAAACTCTATAAGTATGCCTAATAACTTGATTTAGTTTGACTCAATTTAGTATGTATTTGTTAAAAATATGTCTTTTAACCGGTTTAGTCAAACTCGAGTCCCTCATTCCATCTATTAGTTTGACACCATCAAGGGTCAACTTAATCACAAGGGTATACTAGCAAATAACCCTTACGTTTTTTCAGGACTTTCTAAAAAACAATGGTTATATAATAACAAATAGCCTTCGTGTTACTAAGGACTTTCATAAAAATAATAGTTACATAATAGCAAATGACCCTCATGTTGCTCAGGGCTTTCTAAAAAATAATAGTTATATTATATTATGATAAGGGTAAAAATGGAATGACACGTGGTCTCTCATTTGACAAACACATGGAAGAACCATAACCCATCATCCACCCAACATAAGAGGAAGAACTCCAAGTCTGTTGCTCCGCCAAGCCTCGTCACTCTGTTGTTCGACCAAGATTACTCTGCACTATTATCCGGCCAAGATTACTCTGCACTTTGTTGTTCAGCTAAGACTACTCTACACTCCATTATTCAGCCAAGTCTCCATTGTTTTGCCAAGTCTCTATTATTCGACTAAGTCTCCATTATTCGACCAAGTCTCCACTGCATGCTCTACTTAGTCAAGGTATTCTATGCCAAAACACTCTTCCACAAGGCTCTTCCAAAATGATCTTCCAAAATGGCCTTCCACTAAATCGAACTTGCAAATGAAGAATAACATCTGAAAACATCTGGAACCCTTAATCAAGCAGTACAAGAGGAACTTTAAGAATTCGCAAGAAGCTTGGCGAACCCTCTAGAAGACTTCCAACAGGCAATCCAGCTAACATCCACCTGGCAAAACTTAGATGCCAAGCAACCTCAAACTATAAATAAGGGAGAAGAATACCATTTGGGGGACTTTTGAATTCCTGGAGAATTCCTCACACCCTGCCTCTCTGAGAATTCCTCTTCATCTTTTTGTGAATTCTTCATCGCCTCTCCCATGATCAATTCATTGTAAAATCCCAAAAGCATAGTGAAATTGCTCATTAGCACCATGGTTTTTCCACGATTTCACAGGGTTTTCCATGTAAATTTGGTCTTCTTTGCCCTTTGTTTTGTTTTTGGATCATTCTCTTGCACTTTAGTCCCTCACAACCAAATAAATTTAACCGTTGGTGCAAGATTGGACTTGATCTCGAGGCAATTCGATTTTAGCATTAACATATTATATATATTTTTTAAAAAATAGTACTTAAAATTGTTTAATAAAATTAAAAATTACAAATACAACTTTAAAAGTGAATTATGTAAATTAAATTAATTAATTTAATTTATAATAATATATCATTTACACACATGAAAATTATATAAGTTATAAATATTATGTGTTGAACCTTGTAAATTCACTATCTTCATTTTACAATTAAAAATATGTTGAACATGAAAAATAAATAAAAAAATTATTTTTGTAAGAGTATTTAAGTAATTTCAAACGTTTACAGATGTATGGAAGCAAAAACATCAATATATATATATATATATATATATATTTGTTTTGGTCCCCAAGTACATAAATTTAAGAGCCATTTGCCAATATAGCCTTTTTGAAAAAAATATATTTCTTTAGTCCCAAAACCATTTTATTTGTCAAAATGGCCCCCTAGGGCTGATTAAAAATAATTATATAACATTTTTAAAGGGTTTAAATGAAAAAAAACATATTTTATAACTAACCCTCTCGTAATTTCTTGAAGCTAAACGACATTTGAAAGACCGTTTAGCTCCATCTCGAGCTAATTATACCTGGTTGGAGCGAAACGACTTTTGAAATGCCTTTTAACTCCAGAGAGTTGATTTTAGTGCTCTCTAGAGCTAAATGGTGTTCCACATACCATCTAACACGGGAGATAGGGCTCCTAAAGCTAAATGACATTTGAAAGCTCGTTTAGCTCTAAAGTAGTGCCCTTTGGACCGTTTAACTCAAAAGAGCTGATTTTAATGCTCTCCTAAGTTAAACAGTATTTCACAAATCGTTTAGCTCAAGCTTGAGTTGGAGCTAGAGCTATAAGGCCTTCCAAAGGTCTTTTAGCTCTAGGAAATTACAATGGGTTAATTATAAAATGTTATGTTTTTCACTTGAATCCTTCAAATTTTTTATATAATTATTTTTAATCCTAGTCAGCATTGTGAACATTGACTAGGCAGTCTCGGGACCATTTTGACAAATAAAATGGTCCTATGGCTTAAAAAAAATAAAATATTTTTTAAAAAAAGCTATATTGACAAATGACCCTAAATTTAATCATTTTAGCTCTTAAATTTAAAAAGGCTAAACTATGTTGTTAGTCACTCAACTATTTAGTATATCATATTTTGGTCATCAAACTTTAAAAAAAAAAATTTTGTTGGTAAAAATAGAGTCTCATAGAAACTAAATCCAAAACTTACATAGTTCTTACATAGTAAATTGGATCATTACAACATTCTCTAATCACTTTAGGCATCTCATTCAAGTCCTTATACAATTCCCAGTCTCCAAACCTTCTTGCCAATTTGGCAAAACCATCAATTGTTTCATTATGTTCTCAGTGTACATACTGAACATCCCAACTTCTAAGTGCTAAGCAGGGCTCTACGTCTCTCCTTGGTGTCCCTTGTTTCCTAGCATTGGTTCATATCCCCATCTTTTATCATTCTGCAGACTTGAAGGTTGTCAACATGGCAACTCACTTCATCAAGTCCTTCCCGCACAGTCTGCTCCAAGCCCTCGTACAGTGCCTTCAATTTTGCATCAAAGGGTGTTGTTGCTCTATATGTCTTCAAACCTGCTATAGAAAAGATTCCTTCATTAGTCACAACTAGAAAAGTTATACCAACCATTGTATCTGTATCCAGATCCACCCATGATGCATCTATAAACACTAAGTATTTGAAATTTTGTTTGTTCCATTGTTGAACAATCTCAGCTCTTTTCTACTCAATGGAAGGTTGTTTATATTTGTATTCCTGAGCCAAGGCAATGCTGATGTTAGCAATCAATTGTGGTTGAAATTTCTGCCCTTTGAATATGAGGTTGCATCTGGCTTTCCAGATTTGCCAGAGGATATAAGTGATTAATCTGAACCCATCTAAGGTCAACTCATTGCTTGCCTTAACCCTCTGTTTTAACCGGCTCCCTTGGAGGATTTCTCTCTTGAAACGCCCCAAAACTTTTCAATACTTAATTTGAAATTTTCTGGAAAATCCCACAAGTTTAATTCTATTGAGAATGGATTCATTGTTAAATTAAGGGGAAATCGGGAGTTAATGGGTCTAAACTCCAGCCTCACAAGTAATTGGGCCAGTGAAGGCCATATGGGCCGGGCCAATTAGAATTAGACCCTATTTAATTAATTGAAACGATTACTAAGTTTAATGAAATTCAAGTATTTAGCTGGCAAGACGAGACCAAGATGTGAGTTCCGATTATAAGGGTCGGGCCGAGCCAAAAGCCGGAATTGATCGATTCGGTTGGTTTCAAGCGATCACCCGTGATTCCATAATATTTAATTGTAATAACTTATGTGTAGTTAAAATAATCAAATGAATTTGGAAATAATAATGAAATCAATTAAAACTATAAAACCAAAATTTAATTTTAATTATGTGGTAAGTCAACAGGACTTTATATAATCTAAGTTAATAAGTATGGAACTTAGGTTTAAATCATATGCTAAGCTAAGAGAGAGGGAAAGAGAATCATCTTCATCCTTGTTCATTCGCGAGAAAGAGAAGCCGAGTGCTGTGCGCGCGATGGAGATGTCTGAAGAATTCGAATCTGGTCGCCTCTTCAACCCAGTGAGCACACAGAAGCTCCGTGAGGCAACAATGAGGGAGAGCTTGGAAGCTAAAGGGTTGGAGAGATGGAAGCCCGTTGCTGATTTCTTCTTTGATGGTCTCTGCCCTTTTCCAGCTCGCGTGATCCCCAGCGAGGAGGAATCAACACCGGCCGACTCCCCTGCAGGCCCTCAGATTTGGGTTGAGCATACCAGCCATACCAGCGAGCACAGAGCCATCGTCTGCACCTCTTATTTCAGCTCGGACAAACTACAGGTTCCTCACAGAAATCAGGTTGGTAAGTTGGAGAATTAAAAGTTTGTTTTTCTTTTGAAATGAGGCATGTTATCTGAGTTTAGATGATTAAGATCATAGGATTTAATTTAAATGATTCGTCGTTGTTACATGAATGATTGGGGGCAGTAGAGAGTTAAGGATTATGATTAAAACTTAGATGTCCTTTGACCATGAAACTTGCTTAGAGAACTTGGAAATTTCAGCTGTCCTTTGGCATTGAAAATTGTTGTGAAAACCTGGAGATTTCAGCTACCTCTTAGCCCTGAAAATTTCTTTGATAACCTGGAAATTTCAACTGCCATTTTGCCTTGGAATTTGTGGTTTTGGTGTACTGAAAACCTGTCCAAAGCATCACAGAAACCTGTAGATTTTACCCTTTAAAAATCTGAATGTTATGGCCCACAGAGCTTACACATTTTAATTCAAAAACCACCACTTAGATAGCTGGAAACCTGCAGCTTGAGTGTTGAATATTGGTATATGTTGTATAATTTTTGAAGCCCCCCAAATAGAGGAGGTGCTGTCGTTTTGTAACCAAAGTATGCACATCTTATGCTTGTAGTAATACATGTGAGGAAGTTAGGGATCATGAGATGTATTGCTTGATTATTGAATTGTTAGCATACTTCTCTAGGGTGTATCCTTGTATTAATTAGAAGAGAAATCATTCTCAGCTATGAGGTGGAATGATTTAGAGAACTACACATTAAATGTTTGAGAAAATGCCTCAAATAGATATAAGAAGTGATGGTCCTGCAGAATTGCTATCCCTTTCGAGGTACAGCTGGGTCCTGTACATTACACTGATTGAGTTGTGTTATACGCCGATGGAAAGGTCTCGAAGTCATCTTTCTTTTGAGCCTAGATGACAGAAATCCGATTTGCGGTTCAAAAGTTATGATCAATTCTTTCCAGCCGCGCAGGACAAACAGATTTCTGCATTTTTGGAATTGGACATCGACTAGGTGTTTTCTTTTCAACATGGAATATGCTATAATTCTTGTTGGGGATTGCATAGATTGTATAAACAGAAATGTAACAATACTCAGCTATATAGTTGAGTAAAGAGTGGGGGCTTATTATGCAGCTGCTTGACAAAATGCTCAAGAGAGCAGCAGTGAAGTATAACCAGGCAACTGCTTGATTCTTTGTCCCCTTAGAGGACGGTACCCTCCATACTACTCCATTCGGAGTGAGTTATATATCAATAGAAAGATCCTGAAGAGATCTTTCAACAAACCTTTAATTGGAGAAATCTGGCATCTAGAATGAAAGTTATGGGCAAAACGGTCGGACTGCGCAGGAATGATAGAAATTCCTGCATTCTAAGTTAGGAGTACAATGCCTAGATTTAGAAGTAATGTTAAAGGAGCATGGTTTTAGTATTTACTATTGTTCGTTATATAAATACTAGGAAGAGGAGGGGACGTACCGAGAGCGTCGTGTAGATCGGGGCAAACCTAAATTTAGCGAAGGACTACAAGTGAGTGATTTCACTATACATTGGTATGGTTTTTATGATCGGATTTGATCGTCGGGTTTGTTTATCCGAATTTTTTATGAGATTTATATCGAAGTTTGTGCAATGTTACTGGTTGATATTATGATCATACTACGAGCGTCTTCATTGTTTATTACGTGTATTGTAAATGAAATATATGTGAATAGAGGAAATGAAGAATGAGAATATGAACAAGACAAAGAGATATTTCAATTATTGACAAACATGCACATTAGTTAAGATAAGCAGGTTTATACCAGAGGGTTGCTCGGGACAGAGATACGTTCCGCCCGGGACTTGTCTGGTATCATACCTGGGCTTTGAGATAGGACAGGCCACTAGATTAGTCTTACGATTCTGTGGGAGCACAGTTAGTAGAGACCGGTTTACTAAGTTAGACCTACGATTCTGTGGGAGCATAGTTCGTGAAGATCGGTTCCAGATTATACTTACGGTTCTGTGGGAGCACAATCCGTAGAGACCAGATTCTTGGCATTGAAATTATGATTTCTTATTAAATTGTTATGTTATTAAACCCGATTGCCAAAATGATGAGTTGACACACCTGGAGGCTAGGGTAATGATTACCTTGCTAAAATAATTGTAAGAACATGTATATATCCATGTGTTAACATCGAGGTTTTCATGCTTTGGATTTATCCGAGTTTCATGTGCTTTTAGCATGTTTATTGACAAAGATAATGCATATAAATTGATTAGCATTATTTCGATACTATTTTATTTGATATTATAGATGTATCTTGTATAGTGATTCTCACTCAAGTGAAATGTGCAGGTAGACGAGATTAAGTGCACATGTAGATGGCTCTGACTTAGCAGAAGAGAATAGCTTGTCTTTATTTAATGTATAGAATTTAAGAACGCTTCCACAAGATTTGTAAATCTTGTATAAGATTTTAAATACCTTGTTTATTAATTATGTTTATTTAGTTAATAATTAGTTTCATATGGTTTATATTACACAGCTTATGGGCTGGGTGTACTCCCGGCCCAGCTGGTATGACATTCTGTCCCGGTGTCGGGATAGGGTGTTACATTTCTGCACTAAGTAATGAAATTGGAGATGTCCTCTTCCTTGTATCTCTTCCCACACCAAACTTATCCACTTGTAATCATAAAAAAGATGAGTGATAGTCTCTAGTTCTAAATAACACAAAGGACAAAAATCCTATGGTCCGATTCCCATTCTATATAAATAATTCTTGGTTGGCAGTTTTTCATAGAAAAATTTCTAAAGAAAATAGTTAAGTTTGGGTGTTGTATCGAATTTCCAAATATACTTCCACCCCTCCCATTGGCCTTCCTCCTCTTTGCCCTTCAGGTCCTAATAGATCACTGATGTTATAGACCTCCCCCCATTGTGATTTTCCTATCTCCATTGCTTGTCCTTTGGATGTGCAACTACTTGCAAGTTAGTTATCTTTTTAGCAATTGAAGATTCAAATATATCACTTACCAACTATTGGTCCAATTCTCCATGAGTTTGGAGATGTTTTATATGGTTACCTTGCAGATCATAATTCATGCTTATGAATGTTGGCTTAAACTATAATGGAGTATCAAATAACTAGGGGCCTTAAAGAATGTTGTGGTTCTAATTAACATCCTCTGGTCTTAGATAACCTATAATAATTATAGTAACATCCATAAGAGAGTTGTAAAGAAAAGAAGTGTTTCCGATTTTTTCTGGGAACCATACATTTGGATATCCATTTAAAGGTTAGTAGTTTTACCCATGGTTTGTTATTCTGATTTAGTAAATCCAACACATGTTTAGCCAACAATGCAATCCTCATTGTTTTCAGATCCCTTAAGGCGCCTAGACCACCCTCAGACTTTTCCCTAGAGATAATTCCCTAGTTAATCATGTGTAAGCCCTTGCTCTTGGTACTGCCTCTTCAGATAAAATTCCTAACAATTTTAGTGATATGATACAAAACAGTATCAAAGATAACATAAGTGCTAAGTGCATAAATGGGTAGGGATAAGATTGTAGCTTTGACCAATGTGGCTCTCCATACCATAAACAAATTAAGGGTCTTCCAATTAACTAGTTTTCTCTCCATATTAATGAGTTAAATTTATTCATATAAACCCTAACTGGTGCTATCCAAGCTCCTAGATATTTAAAAAGAAATGCCCTCTGATTAAATTTAAGGATCCCTAAAATGGAGTTCCTAATTCTTCTATTATTCCAAGAGGGGAAAAAGGCCTCTGATTTTCCAAGATTGGCTCTTTGCCCAGTCAATGTATTATTAATTTCCAAGCAAAGGTTTATTGCTCTTGCATTTTTCTTGGAGGCCGCATAAAATATAATTAGGTCATCAGCATATAGGCAATGATTAATTGTATTATTCTCACTAATATGTACCCCTTTTAACAAATTCAGTGCCCATGCCTTGTTAAGCACATTAGTTAAGATTTGAGAGGTCAAAATGAACAAGTATGGTGAAAGGGTTCCCCCCTGCCTGATGCATGCCCTTGGTTTTATCCACTGTCTAGTTTTCCCTTTAATAATTAAAGCCATTGTGGGAGTTTCAATCTAACCCAGTTGATCCACTTCAATGGAAAGTTCATTTTCTGTCGAGCAACAATTATTGTTTCCCATCTAATTAGGTCACATGCGTTTTACATATCTACTTTTACCACCATCATTGGGTGCGCTAAACTATTCCTCTCTAAAGAATGTGTTATTTCTTGTGAAAGTAATATATTATCAAAGATAAATACTCATGCTATATACAAAAGTTGACTACTTTTCCCGATTAGAGTTGGCAGAACATCTTTGATTCTATTTGCTAAAATCTTGGCAATAATCTTATAGTTAAAATTGCATAAATAAATAGGTCTAAAATCCTTAACATACTATGGATTATTCTTTTTTGGTATTAGGTAAATCTGTGTTTTGTTCCAACTCACAAGAAGCTGGGCAGACTCAAAAAAGTGTAATATAGTTGCGGAAACTGACTCACAAATGGTTTTCCAAAAAGCCATATAAAATTCAACATTTAAGCAATTTGGACCTGGAGATTTCCTTTATTCATGGACCTCAAAGCTTTGAAGATCTCCTGTCTAGTTACCAAATTTACCAACTTAATTCCCTATTCTACAGTGATAAAAGGAAGATCCTCTAGTAGTGTAGACAGGAGATTAGAATTGATCTCTAAACTTTGTGGGTTCCATAGGTCAGAGTAAAAGGATATAAATTCATTCTCAATATCTTGGTGTTCTGTGAGGATTTGGCTTGCATTGTTTTTAATATTTATCTTGTTAGTTGCCCAATGTCCTCTAGTAACCCTATGAAAAAACTTGGAGTTATGATATCCATTTTGCAACCATACCATTCTGGCGCTCTGAGCCCAGACAGTGGTGTTCTGTCTCAGCAGGGCCTGGTGTTGGTTATAAAGTGCTCTTAATTTGGTTTCAAGCTCTCTATCCTCTAATTTGTTACTATGTTCTTGCTCTACCTCCAGAATTTTTTTCTCAAAGTTTCTAATTACATTGTCTAGTCCCTCCTGCATAGTGCCATATTTCTTCACTAGATCCTTTTTTACGATACTAAATCTATGAGTAAGATCATGTAAAGGATTTCCCCTGCTTACCAAGTCCAAATCCCCTTAACACTCTCATGGCATGCAACAGACTAGATCCAAGTATTATTGAACCTAAATAGTTTGTGCCATGTATTTCAAGTGAAAAAGCATTGGAGGAGAATTTGGTAAATTTTTGACATGATAATTGATAACATTCTCATGCCAAAGTTCATTTGCCAACATTCTATCTAACTGTGCCCTTTTTCTAGCATCTCTTTCATGGTTATTACACTAGGTGAACAAGGAGCTAGAAAATCTAAATGAATTAAAGAGTGTGGTTTTCATACCAGAACATCAGTTGGGGGTTCCTCCATATCTCTCCCTGGTGTCCCGAACAACATTGAAATCCCCTACAATCAACCAAGGGCTCCTACTGTTTGAAAGTTTCCTTAGCGCCTGCCATACTTTCCTCTACTTCTCCAGTCTTTGGCTATTATATACAACAGAAAAAAGCCATGTTCTATTAGCTTCACTTGTAAGAATTAAATGCATAACATACTTGGAATGAGCTATTGGGGTGATTACACAACCATCCTTCCTCCATAGTGTGATGATCCCCTAGAAAAGCCCTGAGCTGACAAATTTCATAACTCTCGGCCCATCTGCCATGGTCTCTACCAGACAACATACCAAGATTTGACAATTTCGTAACATAGTTTTACCTTGCTTATTGTATCATGATCGGATGCTCCGCGACAATTCCATATAAGAACATTCATTGGATAACTTATTCTAATTTTTTGGGGGTAAGTAGGTGTAACACCGCGCCCCTAAAGCTCCGGGCCCATGGGTACGCTATAGACCGGCCGTACCCGAACAGGGACGGGCCCTGCCCGGGTACGAAGCCTCAATGCTTAGATAATACATAAATCACGCGCACAAACGGGAATTATATATAAGAAATCAACATGTCTACAACATGATAACCAGAGGAAATAAATATACGAATCCCTGGGTCTACAAACCATAATATCATGTCATACAAAGGCTCCTACTCGGGAACCTATAAATGATATCCTTACACACTCATGTGACCAGAGGCACCCACCTTGGCTCTCAATCCCCTGTAGTCTTGCGCGGCTCTCCAGTGTCCCGCAACCTACTTGGGATCTGAAAAAGAAGGTCAACAAGTGCATGAGCTTTCGAAAGGAAAGCCCAGTAAGTACCCCGTAGGGAAACACAATAAAGTTACGTCAAGCTCAATATAAGATAAGCAATTAAATGGACAAATCCAGAACATGACCATCAAACCCGGCGTGGGAAGCACAAACCACACCGGCCATACCACCTGGAGTCTTAGACCTACCCCAATGAAAACTATCCAACGGTAGGGACTCCCTAACTAAAATCATGCCATCTCATGACAAACAGCTCAAGTGAAGCTTGCAAACCATCCCCCGGGCAGTCATCAGCCTAAGCCGATGTCAATCCTTGGTCCGTAGCGCTACTCACACATACATGTACGTACACGATCAGCGTATCGTCCCACTGACGGGAATACAGGACCAGCAAAGTATCGTCCCCCTAACAAGAAAGCACGAACAGGGTATCCACCGGCCCTGAACGCCAACAGGAGCCACACGCTCCACTGCACCGGGCGGAGAATCCACAAGAACAACACTTATCGAGTGGAAAGAAATATCATACAACCAAACACATGCACAAGCATGGAATCAATAAAACAATATTCCAGCGAGATAAGTAAGCATGCCTGAGCATGAAATTAAGGAAATAACAATCCCAAGCATCAAATGAACATGCATGAGCATGGTATCAACAGATCAAGGAACCAAACAACCAATGATTGGGGAAATTAGGCAAAGGCACTTACATGCTCAAACAAGCAATCTAGAAAGCAATGATATAACCAAATCAACGAATGAAGGTAAGCAAGGCAAGAGCACTTACCTGATCAACGATGTCTCTATTCAGTCGCTAATCCTCCTCTCGACGCACTTTCCCGCACTGTGTCGAGACCTGGTAATTAAGTCTAAGCTTAATATGTATCCTAGTCCATGAAAATAAACATGCTCCTAATTAATTTTTCTTTATGACCCTCAAGTAAACATGGCAACCCATTCAAGGTCCCTCACAATATTTGTTTCCATGATAGTATTCATTTAGTTAGGTTAATACATTAATTAATCATGGTTGGGTTCAACCCCTGTAAAATTCAAATCCATTTTTAATGATCAACTTGTAATGGGCTGCAACCCGGTAATGGATTCCTAACCCCTACAAGTTAAATGAATTCAATACCTCACCAATTCATGTCAACACATGGCCTGGTATTCACACTTCTCAACAATGGTTATAATTTGTCCATAACTAATTAATATTATCTTTTATTACCATCAGTCAAGACTTGTCATTTACTCATTAATTTAATTAGCCTCCACCAACTATCATTAAGTACACTCAATTTATCACCTTCTCCTCTCAAACAATCCTTTCTAAATGTAATACAAATGAAGGAGAGACTTCTCATTCACTGATCAGTCTCCAGGTTTAAATAAACCAAGCTCTTTTGTTTTCATTAGTTCCAAAACAAATCCTATCTCTTCGACCAACTAACGACACTTAACTCAAGTAATTGCTTTTCCTTATCTCTATTTCCATTCTTAAAATTTAACATGGAGTTCAGACATTAAATAAGGTGATGACTATCATTCCAAAGAGGTTGTTAAATATGGAATTTCATACTTTCATATAGCCTCACCCTGTGAGCCAAGTGTGAAGACAAAAACTAACACCTTAACCTCCCTCTCATCTTTCATTTAACAACCCTTTATAAGACTCTTTGCACAAGTATGTACTCAGGACCCTCAAAGAATCCATAGGGCTCACCTGAACAGAGGTGATCCACCACGCTATTGGACGAGGGCCTGGTCGTCGCGTTAGTCGTTCCCACTTTCCTTTCATTCTGACACGACGTTTCGGCGTTCGGTGGTTCGTCGATGTCCTCCTTAGAGGGCTGTCACACATTCGAGCCAAGAGAGTGGGGGTTGGGACTACCAAGAGAAAATAGAGAGAGAGTGAGGGAGAGTTCAGACTGACCACTCCGGAGAGGTCCGGTTGCGCACGGTTCCTCAGTTCCTCTCTCAACTCCCACGTTCGAGTTCCCTACCTTCACTGCGTCTGGATCTCTCGTCGATTGCTCCGGTGTGGGTGATTCTCAACTCCGGTCGCGAAGGAGTAGTGTTCCTCTCTCTTCCTTGTTGGTTCTCTCTCGTCTCAAACGAAGAAGTATTGGCCTTGGAAAAAGAATTCGTGCTCCTTATGCTGCCAAGGAGAAGGTGTTTTGGGACTTCGAGATCACAAGAACTTGAGGTGATGGAGCACTGACAGATTTCCCCGAAGCTCGGCGTGGATTATTGCACTGGGATTTCGTCGACTGGTAGCAGTGAAAAGGTTTTAAAACGAATCTCATTATGTTGTGCATGGCTCACATCTTCCGTTTGCATTAACACTCCTCACGTTTCCACATATTTACATGCAATTCCAAGTCATTTTTCTCATCAGTCGTGAGGATAAGAAAAAGAGAAAGAAAGATAGTGATTTTGCATTCAAGCCCACAATCCCTTTAATATTACTTCTTGATCCTTTCTCCTTTATCCATGAGAAGTAAATTATGAAATCAAACCCCCACTAATATAATATATTAGTTCAAGCAAGGTAGCAAATCATCAAACATAATCAGGAGATTGAATCATGTGAGAGGGTGCATCTTGCGCTCTAGCCCTTTATTCTTAGTCTATATCATCTAGGTCCATATCTCTTTATTTCAAGATGGCATTATGCATTTAGACCCTTTCTAATACTCATGAGTAAGAAGTTTATAAATTTAGTAAAGAACCCCTGGTTTATTTAAAATTAGAATACAATCCTATGCTTATTTTAAATTGTTAGAGAGTGCATCTTTGCACTTTAGTCCTCCATTCTTATGTTATTTCTTCTAGATGCTTCCATACTTAATTCCCATGAGAAGCCTAATATGCCATTAAACCCCTATTAATAACTCATATTAATTCAAATAAGGGATTTCATTACTAACCATAATTAGAGGAATAATTAAGGATTTAATTAAGCCGTAAAAAAAATAGCGGCTATTACAGTAGACTTCTCTATCCTCCCCTTCTTGATTTCTTTTTGAGGCCTTATTACAGCTCTCTTCCATCCACCTTCATTTCTTAGCGCTAGTGCTATTTCAAGCTCCATATCTATCTTTGTGGTTTGGTTACTCTGTTAGTCATATCCTCCCTCTTCCAAGCCCTAAAGGTACCTATACTGTTATCTTCTCCTCCTTCCTTGAGTTGTATTGTCCAATCCAAAGGATTAGTATGCCGCGCTCCATTCTCCTCTCCTAATGATGTTATCATAGCCGTTGTAGCACCTCGCAACCCCGCACCTCCAACTGATGCACTATCGCTTTGATCCTGGTCTGGAAAGAACCTTAGGACCTCGGCTTGGGGACGATTGAGATCTATGTAGCTTTCATAGACCTCCGCGAGCCCTCTGGACAATATTGAGGGTTATCCTCATAGGACCATGCACACATACGATATCCCCTCCCTATTATTCTCTCTGACCCAACTATCATCTCTCAGAACCCGCCTCCTCAGAAACTGCGTCCACGCACGGACACGTATCCAACTGATGCTAGAGTATGTGGTAGGTTCTAAGACACGTGTCGCTCTTCCTCCTCGCACGTGACTTTCGTCTTTGTTTCACCACCACCATCCATACCGGACTTACCTTCTCTATTGGGAAGACAACCACCATGGTTGACCCAGCCTCCTTTTCCCTGTTGCCTGCAGACAATGAGCCAAGGGCCATAATCCGGCTCCTCAATACTATCATACGGTGCCTTCTAGGGGACTGGCACAGTTAGCGGTGGAACGATTGTATTCTGCCTGGATGATTTAGTATCCTCAGTTGCTACCTTTTTACCTTTCGGTCCGAGAGGTTTGAACCTGGTTCCAAAACCTTCCAAGCGATCCCCAACAGCTTTATCCTTACACTGCTCTGCCCCATACCTAACTACACCACACTTAAAGCAAAAAATTGGTAATTTTTCATAGAGAATACCCATAAAAACATATTCAGGATAAGCTTTTACCTAGACACCTCTCTTGAGAGGTTTAGTCAAATCTAACCCAATATAGACTCTTGCAAACCTCACTCTACCTCTCAGGGAGGTGGTTTCGTCCACCTTGACTACCCGCCCGGCAACCCACTCCAAGGATTGGAGTGACCAGTATTTCATCCGGGAGGTGGTGGAGTTACACCCACAATATCGCTATAGTCAACTTCTCAAAGCACGATTGAAAATTAGGGCGCCACCTTATTAAGTGTAAGACTTGACTATTGATCGTACATAGTCCCTCCATTAGCAACATCTCCACCATTAGCTCCGACTGACACCTAATCGGATAGAAACCATTTGGTGTATCGGCAATCGAGAATTCCCCCAGATTGTCCCACAACCAGCAGAGATTCTCTCTTTTCATAGCAAGAGGCAGTGGCTTACCCAAGAACTTACCATGTAGGCAATGTTTCATCTCTTCCCCTCACTTCGGCAACGACGTTGTCGGGCAGCACTACCACGTCCTTGATTGAGGCCTTCAAGCGTTCTAGGATCGACCTAAGCATAAGTATTGTGTCCATTTGTTCGCTTTCCGCTAACCCTACACCAGACTTGACCATGACCTTTATGCTGGACCTATCGTTTCATTTTTCGGTGAAGTTGCTTTGGATCCTCCATCGGGATAGAGAAAAGCTTCAAACCTCCAAGCCCCTCACTGGCTTGGTTGGGCGGCGATGGCCCCCTAACCATCTTAGCTCCTCCCCCACCTACCATTGCCGGTGGGGGGAGGTATCACTATTCTCTGAGCTAAGATTCTCAAGGGATCTAAAATTGCCCTCAGAGAACTTTCACTATGTAACACCAAGTCTAATTTAAAAAAATTTCAATTGGGTCACTTGACTTATTATAATTGTCTAATTGGGTCACTAAGACCTACGATGTTAATGGTGGGCTGATGTGGCAAGCCAGGTGGAATGAACCTCTTCTTCCCCTTGTATTTCTCTCAAGTCCTCGCCTGGAAACCCTAACCATCATAGCGTCGGGCAGGAGAATGAACAGTCATCTGAATTGTGGCCATGCAGATGGCCGGAAGTGGAAGTAGGTACCCATTTCACGTAGAGTAATATGGAGTCATGCCACCGCCGATAGAGATCAACAACACGTGGTAGCCATTGGCGACGGCACGTTCCATGGCGGCGAGGATGTCGAAGCTAAAGAAGCCACCGACCCAATAGACCTTATAGCCGGCAAGCCGCGCGTGAGTAGCTATGCCACGAGCCAGACCGGTTACGTAGCCAAGGAGGTTGGCAGAGGAGATAGGGGAGCCGGTGCTAGTGGTGGTGGTGTAGGTCCCATGGTCGTAGTCGTCACGTGGGGAATGAGACTCCCTCGTCTCGTCCACTCTAGGTATAAGCATGAGGTGGGGAATCCCTGATTTCCTCCCCCGTGGGGAAGGGGGGGAGATAAGTATTAGCAGGGCGGGGACGTGGAGAGCACTCACTGCCTCGAAATTTCCCTACCCCGAAATATATATATATATATATATATATATATATATATATATATATATATATATATATACACGGGGCTGATACTATGCGGAAGACTTTATCACTGTGCAAGTGCGGTCGCCTTGTTTTGGCCCACTTGCACAGTGTTTTGAGGAAATCCAACCGTATGGATGGAAAGAACATTGAAAAATAAGCTAGCATGTCAATTTTCATACAATTTGGGAACTTGTAGGGTCTTCATCTTAAATGGTGAAATTTTGAACCGATATGATTTCTATAATTTTCACCCGATAAGATGAAGACCCTACAAGTTCCCAAATTGTATGAAAATTAACATACTAGCTTATTTTCGATGTTCTTTCCATCCATACGGTTGGAAATCCTTAAAACACTGTGCAAATGGCCAAATGGGAGGCGACCTTACTTGCACAGTAATCCAGCCGGCCTTATAATATCATCCCCGTATATATATATATATATATATATATATATATATATATATATATATATATATATATATATATATATGGGCTTAAATGAAAAAAACAAAAAAAAACATTAAAACCTATATTTTCTTATATGTCCACTTTAATATGTGTGTATATATAAATATAAACGATGCATGAGGTTAAATGAAAAAGAAAAAATTAACTTAATAACCTATCTATTCTTGTCTGTCTATTTTAATATGTATGTTTATATATAAATAACACTAATGCATGGGGTTAAATGAAAGAAAAAAAAAGCTAAAACCTAAATTTATCTTTTCTTCTATGTTCGCCGACTCCGTCCACCATTCTCACCTGCGATTTTCTTCTTAACTCTTCATCGACGTTGACCGTTCACACTTTAATCACACATTTTGCCTTCAATCCCCTTCGGTTGAGCTTGATTCAATTTACATTTATGGTGTATTGAAATTTGCATGTTATTGATAAGGTATAGTTTCATAAATAGGTTGGGGGTGGGGGCGGGGATCCCTACAGGGAAGGGAGTGGGGGCTCTCCCTTCCTCGATTGCCCAAACAGGGCAGGGATGGGGAATCCCCGCCCTGGTACAAGGTAGTGAGTGAGGAGGGACTCCTCGTCCCCGCCCCATGTCGTGCCCATTCATAGTCCACTCTCCTCCCCAGCGTCATCTCGTAGCCTTTAACGAAGAAGCGCGCCTCGATGAGCTTGCGATTGCATGCAAATGTATTAAACATCATGCTTGTCTCGCACGCTCCACACCAACGGGCCAACACCGGAGAGAACCCAATGTTGTTGAAACTTGGGTTCTCCGGCCACACACCAGTGTCCAAATGGCCGATGATGACATCAACGAAGCTGTAAGCCTTGGAGTCTGTAGGGAACCAGGTTTGGTTGAAGTTTAATCCGAGGAAGTGAGGGGTTCTGGTGGTGTGGAGGTTGTAATGGGTCTTGGGGAGGACGAAGAGGACTTTGGGGAGTGAGTGAAGAGTGTTGGCCTCGTCGACGGTGAGACGAGCGGAAAAGCCATGAGCTACGGTGTCGTAGTTGTAGAGGATGAGAGGTGGGGATGAGGAGATGGAAGAGAGAGGATTGGTATTAGTAGTGGTGATCAAAGAAGATGGAGGGCATTTGAGGCTTAGCCGGAACGGTGGCAAGCGGCTTGTGATGTGGTTTGCCACGTCACCCAGCTGTTAATGTCGTATGTCTCAGTGACTCAATTGAACGAACATAATAAGTTAAGTGACCCAATTGAAAATTTTTAAAGTTTGATGACCAAAATAGGATATACCAAATAGTTGAGTGACTAACCACGTAGTTTACCAAATTTAAAAATATAATTACTACTGAGTAATTAACATGATATAATCATCAAATTTCTAAGAACTTGCCAAAATTAACCACGTTTATCATAACGAAAGAACATTATTTATAGAGTTACAAAAATATCATCTAATGCATCTCCTCTAATAAATGAATGTATACTACTTAGGTGTAACTTTAATGACCGAAATATATTTGAAAATAAGCATCACCACAATAAGTAAATAAAGTTAATAAATAAAAAGGACAAACTCATTTAAGAGGATGGCCACAATTATGGTTGGAGACATCAATGTCCATTCCCTAGATTCAATCCAATAACTTCAATATATTACCACATTTTAAACTCTTCACCATTTACAATACTTAAATTTCTTTCTCTAGTTTTTTTTATTAATTAAACACTTTTGATTATTTTCTGGTTGCTTGTTTTGATTTATGAAAAAAATAGAAGCAAATTTATTGTTTTTTTTAAAAAAATATTAGGTGGGTGTTTTTTAGAAAACTTATTGAGGTGGGTTCAACAAACACTTGACATTTTTTTATGAATAAAAATTATTGAGGTTTGTTCAACAACTCTTTGACAAATTTGGATAAAAAATGTTGTCATGCTTTTATAATGATTTGTATAGATCCAAATTATTTAAATTATTTAAAAACACTTATAAAAGAAGTATTTAAATAATTTTCTATAAAACAATAAGTAAGAAAACGATTCAAACATAGATTTTTTTTTTTTGGTTGAAAAATAAAGATGTAATTTGCGTTAACACAAACCTTCGAATAGGATGATATTAGGTCATTCTATGGAACATAGAGTTTGAGAGACATTGAGGCTTTGTTTGGATTGGCTTCTCAAAAAAGCGCTTTTTTGCAAAATCCTAGAATCACTTTTAAAATAAGTGCTTCCCAAGGGGCTTTTGTATTTTTGTGTTTGGATGTGTTAATGCAGAATCACTTTTATAGTTGGGAAGTTGTTTGGATGTGGATTCCCAAAAGGACTTTTTTAGTGACAAATTACCAAAATGGGCATTCAGTTAATTATAATAATGTATCTCAATTATTATGCATTTATCACATGATATAAGTAATATTACCATGTTTTAATTACTATTAACATGTTATAAAATGCTTCTCACATGTCATAATTATAATAATTATTATTATTATTATTATTATTATCAATACTATTATTATTATTAACAACTAGTACTATTATAATTATTATCAAATCCAGAAATTTCTACACTTGTTCTGTTATATTTTCCTCAACATTTCCACAGTCCGATTCATACACCAATGAATTGCATATGCAGAATCAATGGCAATGATTTGTGAAGCAATTTCAGCAAAATCCAATCTGCTTCAAACTTCAAAAAAAAAAAAAAAAATTTGCATGGTAATGATTTGTGAAGCAATTTCAGTGATCCAAGGAAAAACAATAGAAATATCAAGCAGAACAACAATGCAACACCAATGCATGGAATCAAATCAACAGATTAGAAGATACATTTTAATTGAACAATAATAGATATACAAACCATAACAGATCAAGACAATATGAATCTCACATAAAAACGATTTCTTTCACACAAAAAAGCCTCAAAGAAAGCATCACAACAAAATGTTAAGAGAAACAGAAATCCCAGAAAAAATACAGATAAAAAAACCAATTTCAAAATCCTCGTCCCCATCACTACTGGAATTCTCCTTCACTTTCTCCTTGCTTCCCCTCTTTTCCTTCTGCCCTGCCTTCAAGATTCCGTCTTTATTCTTCTTCCCATTGACCTGTAACCCCAATCCCACCACCAAGACACATGAAAATCACAACTTTTCAAAAATTTAAAAATGTAAATTTATTTAGATGAACCAATAATTCAGTTCTAAAACACACCTTCACTGGAGGTGTGTCCACCTCCTCACTGTCAGGCTCGTCCACCTTCTGCTTCTTATTATTCTTCTTGAACTCCTTAGAAGCCTTTGCTTCCGAAGAAGAACCAACTTCAAAACCCTCATCTCCATCATAACTAGAACCCTCCTCCACAGTTTTACTTTTCTTCACTTTCTCCTTACCTTCCCTCTTTCTCTTCTGCCCTGCTTTCCTGCTCCAATCTTTACCCTTCCTCTCATTGTCCAATCTTTACCATCAAAATAAATAAAATTCATAACTTTTCAGACCGAAAAAGGCAAAATCAACAGAGTATTCAGTTCTCAAACAAACCTTCACCAGAGGTGCATCCTCCTCACTACCAGACCTATCCATCTCTGCCTTCTTCAAACCCTTTTCTTCTGAAGAAGAACCAACGTCAAATTCCTCGTCTCCATCATTACTGGAATCCTCCTCCGCACCTTTGCTTCTCTTCACTTTCTCATTGCCCCCCTCCGGTGAGGCTGCTCGGCACCGACGGTGAGGCGGCTCGGGAGAGAGATCGGAAGGGATGAGCCAGAGGAGACAAGGGAATGGGGATGGAGATGCAAGAGAGAAACCCTATAAGCCTATGCCATTTCTCTATTTCATAAGGGCATTTAAGTCATTGTATAACCCCCAAACTGCTTCTGAAAACTGCTTTTTTTCAAAAGCATCACATGGACAGCTTCTGAAAAAAGCAGTGAAACTGCTTTTTATACCGCCTGCAAGAAAGCCAATCCAAAACACGCTTTTACAAACCCGTAAGGCGCTTAACTTAAAAAAAAGTGCTTCTGTCTTTCCCAGAAGCCAATCCAAACAAAGCCTGAATATGTTTTCGTGTGTTTATATTAAAATGATTTGTAACATTAATTTTCTTTACCTCTCTTGATTTGATACAACTCATGGAACTAAATAACCCAAATTGGTGTTGATCAAATCTCTCATCAAGAGAAGCTTGATCTTTATAGAGACGAGAAAACACAACAATACTTAAATTTTTTATCACCCCTTTAGGAAGTGTTTTTTTTATTAATTAAAAACTTTTGATTATTTTTAATTGTTTGTTTTGATTTATGAAAAAAAAAACATAAAACAAATTTATTGTTTTTTTTAAATATTAGGCAGGTGTTGTTTAGAAAAACTTATTGAGGTTTGTTCAACAAATTAACACTTGACATTTTTTTTATGAATAAAAATGCCCTGTGGCAATTTTTGGATAAAAATATTGGCATACTTTTATAATGATTTTTATAGATACAAAAATACTTAAATTATTTAAAAACACTTATAAAAGAAGCATTTAAATAAAATTTTATAAAACAATAAGTAATAAAACGATTCAAACTAGCTCTGAACTAGTAAATTATTACTGATTGAAAAGTAAAGATGTAATTCGCATTAACACAAACCTTCAAACAAGACGGGATTAGGCCATTCTATGGACCATATAATTTGTGAGAAATTGAAAATGTTTTGGTTGTTTATATTAAAATGATTTGTAACATTAATTTTCTTTAACTCTCTTGTTTTGACGTAGCTTTTACAACGAAACAACCAAGCTAGTGTTGATCGAATCTCTCATCAAAAGAAGCTTGACCTTCATCAGAGAGGAGAAATCACAACAAATTCCACAAGACAATGAAGTACTCGAAGGCAGGCATCCTATTCCACCTAGAATCTTAGGAATTCGCTCCCAAAGGATAACAAAGTTGTGTCTGAGTAGGATTCCATATATGTAATAGAGCTTATCCCGACCCTTATCCTCGACTAAATATTTTTATTATATTTTGCTATATTTTTACTTTTATTAGCAGAGAATCTATATCATAGATGTGATTAGATTTTTATGCTGGCTGTCAACCTACTACAACCCTCCTCCTTTATTCGGACTTGGGACCAACTAAGCTCGCATACACTCACATAGACGGAGTTATGTGATAGGTGCATATGTGGCAAAAATGAGGATGTTAAGGTGAATGATTGGTTATATAAGATACGACAATATTAGAAATAAATACATACGACAATATTAGATATTAAGCCAGATCTAGACAGAAAATCTATATAGCCGACCATCTAGTATTAGATTAAGGCTTTGTAGTTGTGGTTGTACTTTTATTAATCTTTAAATTAATTAATGAAAATGATTTATTCATTTATATATATATACATGTCTCGATCGGACGGTCAGGATTTGATAGTCATGTCATCTCCCGAGTTCTGGGACGCATCGACGTCGAGGACACGAGCGAGCGAATCATCTGAGCCGGAAAATCTCATTTTGAAAATCCTGTTTGGTTGGGAGTTATCCCCACTTGGGATTAGGAATAAGTTTTGAAAAGTTTTGAAATTTTTGGAGGAAAATTTTAAAATAAAGATATTAATGATAAGATAGTGATGTGTTGAATACATATTGGTGGGTTATATTTTTAAATATTAATTAAAGATTTTGGCTAGAAAAACTTTTTTATTGGAAACTGTGTTGGGGTTATCCCTTGGGGTTATGGATAACCCCAACCAAACAAAGCCATCGATTTGCTGTTTATTACGATTATGCCCTGCCATGTGCGACGTCACTTCCAAAGAAATCAGGGGCAAAATCGTCATAAATAGGAGCACCTTTGAGTGTCTAAATTACTAAATTAGAGACCTCATCCCTTCTCTCTCTGCCGAGAAGTCGACATGGAGCTCGAGATGGAATCCATGGCGTCGGCGATCGGGGTCTCGGTGCCAGTGCTAAGGTTCTTGCTATGCTTCGCGGCGACGATTCCGGTGAGCTTTGGATGGAGGTTTGTTCCCGGAGCGCGTCTGAGGCATCTCTACGCGGCGATCTCCGGGGCAGTGCTCTCCTACCTCTCTTTTGGGGTCTCGTCTAATCTCCACTTCTTGATCTCCATGGCTCTGGGGTATACTTCCATGCTCCTGTTCCGTAGATACTGCGGCATCATCACCTATGTCACTGCGTTTGGATATCTCATCGGATGGTAATATCACCCTTCAAAACTTGATTAATTGACTCTTTGTTGATTTTCCTATGAATGTTTTCCCCTGATTGATGACCGCGTGGATGAGAACTCGGATTTTAGAAATTTATAATTAGTAATTTTCATGCGGAAATGTGTGTTTGGTTATTCAGATGTTTAGATATAAATAGTTTTGGTGTGTTTTTGCAAAAATAAATAAGGTTTGTTTTGGAAGGGGCTACCTTTAATGCATCTATTGTGAGAGAAACTTTCAAATACTATTATGGGTAGCAGGGGATGTTGTACATGATTTCCTTAGACTTTCACTTGATTCTGACTAATCCAACCTCCAAGATGAGCTCCATTATCAAGTTCTTTTGCATATTGTACTGTAATTAGGTCACTCTAATTCCTAACCTCATTGAAAAATATTCAATGGCACACAGATAATTGAAAGCCATATCACTTGGATTTGACCTTTTAATTCTAACCTCATTGATAAATCCTACTCAAGCTTTTAATCTAACTGAAGCTTTCTTTGCCGGACAACACATCACTCTGTTCCACAGTCATACTGATTTGCAAACTTTTATGTGTGTTTTGGAAAATTAGCTTAAGAGCAATGCTTGCCATAAAGATTTTGGTTAGGGTACAATTATTCTTGTTTTCATAATTCTTCTAATTTTTTACCAATCACATTGCTGACAATCTCAATTACCAATCTTCATTTTTTTGTGTGATAAATAGCAAATATTCTGTATTTATTTTTCAATTTAGGCACAGTATCTCTCTGTGTAGTAAAAAATCCTTGGATAAATGAGTTTTTAACTTTCTAATTTTCATTCTGTAGCCATGTGTATTATATGAGTGGAGATGCATGGAAGGAAGGGGGCATTGATGCAACTGGTAATGATTCAATTTTATGAAATTGTGTGAATGAGCAAGCATTTATTACTCCATTACATCAGTTCTCTTTTAATAATTTGGTACTCCTATACTAGTTACTAATCGTGAAGTATATACATCTCTATTTTATCTAGTCTAATACTCTCAAGAGTAGATAATTCATAGGGTTATGTGTTTCTGTTGCTTAGACTTCTTTATTGTATTCTCTGATCCATGTTTGATTTTTTGTTTTATAGGATTTTTTTTTTTTTTTTCTCTCATTAGGATAAAACATGGAGATATATGTTTCTCTCACTTGAGATTCTGTAGGTATTCTTCTGTTTGTGTACGGTACTGTTTTGTTCTTTTTGTAAAAGTATCATCATCAAACTTAACATGCAAATAAAATCGAGCTATGTTTTTGATCCTTTAATAAAAGTGACATTGATGTGGTACTCTTTGTTTTCTAGGTATTTACAGTTTATTTCAGTTGTGCTCTTTCTTTTTTTGGACAGATAAACTAACACTCGTTAACTTTTTTGCTTAGTTATTGCTTTCATGTGTTGCAAAATCACTTTAATGTTTGAATAGATTCTGATTAGAATTATGTTCATTTTCATGCCCCTCAAGTCAATTTGGTGTGGTAATAGACCCAAGCATGGTCATGAAGGTCGTTATGGCATAGTTATTTTACACCACTTTTAGCCAATCAAGGCCCCTGCTAATAATAACTTGTGTTATGGAGATAAAAAATTATTCTACAAAGCATTTTGGGTGTTTTCACAACTTCTGATGTTTATATTAATGTTTTCGCCCTATCATTTGTCACATGATGGAAATTGAACCAGTTACCATGCTGTGGAAGCTGATTTCTTGCTTGATTAACTAGGCCTGCTGGCCAGAACAAATCTTTTGGCAGACGATTATCTCTATTAAAAAGTTTCTTTGTCTCACTCTAAGCAACCAAATAAATGGTTCTTAAATCTATTTTCACTTATTCAAATTTCTTTTTTATTTTCCAGAAACTAATGGCTTGTATTTATGTTCATGGCACACGGTTTCCTCAATATTTACCTCTTAATCTTATAATTCCAATGCTGTGTTTTATCCTTTTTTTTGCATAATTTTGACTCTCTTTTCCATATCTGTAATGAAGGAGCTCTAATGGTGCTTACGCTGAAAGTCATTTCATGTGCTATAAATTACAACGATGGGTTATTGAAGGAAGAAGGTTTGCGTGATGCACAAAAGAAATACAGATTGGCTCGTCGTCCCTCTATAATTGAATATATCGGTTACTGTCTCTGCTGTGGCAGTCATTTTGCTGGACCAGTATATGAAATGAAGGATTATCTGGAATGGACTGAAAAACATGGGGTAGGTACATCAGGCTTTCACTTATAATGGTGCTAGTTCATTATTTTTGTTTTGTGAGAATCATTAATCTAAAGTTTTGCAACTTGTCTAGATTTGGGCTCCTTCTGCGGACAAACCACCACCATCTCCTTATCTTGCTACTTTGCGTGCTCTAATTCAAGCTGGCATATGCATGGGCTTATACTTGTACTTGGTGCCACATTATCCACTTTCACGGTTTAGTGAAACTGTATATTATGAGTGGGGATTTTGGCAGCGGCTTTTTTACCAATACATGTCTGGATTTACTGCTCGCTGGAAGTATTATTTTATCTGGTCAATCTCTGAAGCTTCAATCATCATATCTGGCCTGGGTTTCAGTGGCTGGTCCAATTCTTCTCCTCCTAAGCCTAAATGGGACCGTGCAAAGAATGTTGATATTCTCGGCGTTGAGTTGGCCACTAGTGCTGTTCAGTTGCCGCTGATGTGGAACATACAAGTCAGCACTTGGCTACGCTATTGTGAGCTCACACCTTTATCATATCCAATTAATTTTACTTTGCAATTTTGTCTGCATAGTCGATAGAATAGGTTTCTTAAAAAGAGCTCAGCTGTAGGCGCAAAATACTTAAAACCTACAGGTCATTTTTCCAAAAGAGACTTCCCACATAAATTTCAAATTCAAGCTTATTAGGAAGAGACATTTTCAGTCACTTGCAAACTAAAAGAGACTTTTGTGTTTAAAATATTAGTTTAGGTTCCAATTGCAGGCCAAACTGAAAGTTTTATGCCATGATCTTTCATTTTGTGGGATATGGAGACCTAGTTCGGTAATTTAGATGTTACTCAGCATGGTTGTGTTAATACATGGTTGTGTGTACTCATGCACACAAGTATATATATTTATCAGTGCATTTCTAAATGCATATCCCTGGTTGATGGCAGACTGATTATTGTCTTGACTGGTGGATCTGTGTTATCTTCTTCTGGTTACATTTGCTCACAGAGCACAGTCATTTCTTCCTAATGCTTATGCAAATAGATGTATGTGCAACCATGAGAGCTCTTGCATATGGTGTTACCATTGTTATCTATCCTGTGCATGACAAAAGTTGTTTCCTCTTCACCTCATGAACTACTAATTGTATTTTATAGATCAGTTACATGCAGAGATTCATTCTGAAATTGCTATGATCATATAAGTACTGTAATCTGACATGAGGAATTATTTCAGATGTTTATGAGAGGCTCATTCAGAAAGGGAGGAAGCCTGGATTCCTGCAGTTACTTGCTACACAGACTGTTAGTGCTGTTTGGCATGTGAGTATGATTTTTTCTTGTCCATGATGTGGAATTATACAAGCTATGTTTTTGAATCTAAATTTCCTTGGTTCATACATTTTCAAGTTATATCTTGAACTTTTCCTGGAAATTCTCATGGAATGACAAATGATCACCATACTGACCCTCATGGTCTTTATATTATTTTTTGTGTAGAGAAATTCTTAATAGACATATCCAATGACTTAAATACTAACCTTGGGATGATTATATGATACTTCAAACTTGCTATTTGATTAAGCTGCTTCTCACTTGATCTTTTCCCCATGGTTTTTTTTTTCCTTGTTGAGAAATTTTTGAACTTTCCTCAAGTATGAACTTATTTAAAATATGAACTCCCACTTAACAGATTCAATCATATTTTAAGGGTTTAGTGATGGTTGTTTAGCCTTGAGCTTTAGTGTTATGGTTACACAGACAGTCTTATTGAAATGCATTATTTTTATATTGTTCGAGAGAAATTGGCTGATCAACTGATGTCCTCACCTTCTACATAACATAGCATATGACATACTTCCATCTATATTTAATTTTAGGGATTATATCCGGGATACATCATCTTTTTCGCTCATTCAGCACTTATGATTGCTGGCTCAAAAGGTATTCTTTTCACTTTCTCTCAATCCTCTATGTTTACATCTTGGAAGAAAGCTGAGAATCTATGGTGATCAATGTCTTCCATTGCTTGTGACCAGTAATTTACAGGTGGCAGCAAGCTGTTTCCTCGAAGAATAGTTTCCTGAAGACGGTCTTCACTTTGACTAATTTTGCTTACACACTGCTTGTTCTGAACTATTCTTGCATCGGTTTCATGGTCAGTTCTATTCTTACTTTAACCATTCCTATTATGATCATTCTCGTGTAAAAAAGTTTAGATAATTTCTTTTTCAAATGTAAACTATGTTCCATGTGAATTACCACTTAATCTACAACTGAATCTATTAATTGTTTTCACTATTTGAAGGTTTTGAGCTTGCAAGAAACCATAGCTGCATACAAAAGCGTGTATTTCGTTGGCACAATTGTTCCCATCGTCTTCTTTATACTTGGCTACATTATCATGCCAGCAAAACCTGTCAGGCCAAAAGCTCGGAAGACCCAGTAGACAAAAAAACACCGATCATCCTGAGATTGCTCCTGAGATTGCTGTGTAGATCCCCTTTTTGTATGAGTATAACTTCCATTTTGTCTTCAATCAACTCATGCAAGTTTACATAGCTATGAGTTGGGTTTAATCCAACTTTTCCAGCTGCATTGTGCCCTATTGAACTATAAATGCTTTGATATTTCATTTGAGATCCTCATTGTATGAACTCAAATCTCCTTATTTTCTGGAATTATTAGGATGTTTTTCAATTCCACTGAGGAATTTCTATTATTTCTATTATTTCTATTATTTCTATTATTATTATTATTATTATTATTGCTATTGCAAATACATAACTTTCTTTTTTTTTTTAAATGTGGATCAACCATTTTTAGTGTAAGTGATAGTTAGAGTACATAAGGTTGATATAGAGTACATAAGGTATATCATGATAAAGTGCAAAGACAAATAAACTGGCTCATTGTCAGGCAGCTTAGTTGCTTTATCTTAGCCTCTCTAGTGTATCCTCCTTGAAGGCTTGCTCGTCCTCTGTTGGTGGTGGTTCCTTGCTAAATACAAGTTCAGTTTCACCAAGTTCTTAGATTCCAACCTTCGGCGTTCGGATATCGGTGCTGCTCCAAGCCAAAATAGCATAAGAAAATTGATATTACAAATGAACAACAACAACTAAGCCTTAATCCCACCCTAGATGGGATCGGCTATATGAATTCTTCGTCTTTATATCGCACTGTCAAATGTAAGATCCGGCTCAATATCTAATGGTAAAAATATATTTTTGGTCCCTGACTTATAATATTGTTCATTTTGGTCTCTGTACTATAAAAATGTTCAATAAGGTCCCTGTATATTCATAATTTTGACAATTACAGTCCCAAGGGCTGACGGGGCAACCAGTTGGCATATGGGCCGAATACCTTAATATTTTAACATGACGTGGCATCCTATATGGCATGCTGATGTGGCAAAATATTTACTCTCCGAATATTAATCATTTAATAATAACATGGCATGTCACGTGTCAATTTTTTTAAAAAAATTCTAAAATATTCTAAAAATATTTAAAAAATAAAAAAATAAAAAAATTCTTAAAAAATCTTAAAAAATCTAAAAATTCTAGAATATTCTAAAAAAACATGATTTTTTAAAAAATTATAAAAAATCCGGTTAGAATTCTAAATTTTTTTAAAAAATATAAAAAATTCTAAAAAAATCTTAAAAATTCTAAAAAATTAAACAGGATTTTTTTAAAAAAATTCTTAAAAATCCGGTCAACATTCAAAAAAATTCTAAAAATTCTAAAAAAAATGAAAACATTCTAAAAAATTAAAAGAATCTAAAAAATTCTAAAAAATTCTAAAACATTCTTTAAAAATTCTATTAAAAAATCATTTTTAGTCCATGGCGTGCAAATGTGGCATGCCACATGTCAAAATAAATAAATAAATAAATAAATAAATTCTAAAAAATCCTGTTAGAATCTAAAAAATTCTAAAAAAAAATTCTAAAAAATAAATAGGATTTTATAATGTTATCACAACAATCAACCTAGAAAAATAGTAAAAAAATGTGCTTGAATGTTGTGATTGTTGTGATTAAGGTTAAGGTTATGAATAAGTTTGAATAGTTTCGAAGATGTTTCTTTTATATTTTTTGTAAATTTTTTTTTATTTTTTGAGGTTGATTGTTGTGATTAGAAAGCCCATTTTTATTTTATAAATTATAATATTGTTGTGATTACGTTAAAAAAATCTCATGTTTATTTTTTTAGAATTTATTTAGATTTTTTAGATGTTTTTTTAGAACTTTATAGATTTTTTTTTTAAATTTTTTAGAATTTTTAGAATTGTTTGAATTTTTTAGAATTCTAACAAGATTTTTTCAATTTTTTTAAAAATCTTGTTTATTTTCCAGAATTTTTTTTTTTTTTTTTAGAATTCAAACCCGATTTTTTTAGAATTTTTAAAAAAATCATGTTTATTTTTTAGAATTTTTAAATTATTTATTTATTTTTTAGAATTTTTTTTAGAATATTTTAGAATATTTTAGAACTTTTTAGGATTGTTTAGAATTTTTGGCCACGTTAGCATGCCACGTAGGATGCCACTTTATATTAAAAAAATTCATGTATTCAGCCCGTATGCCAATTGGCTGCCACATCAGCCCTAGGGACCTTAATTGCCAAAAATATGAAAGTACAGAGGCCGTATTGACCATTTTCATAGTACAAGGACCAAAATGAACAACATACCATAGTACAGGGACCAAAAATACATTTTTGCCATATCTAATATACATAAGTTCTTAGATATTATCTCTCTCCACATAATCTTAAGCCTACTTCTATCCCTCTTCTTACCTTCTATTACTAAACTATCACATTTTTTAACTGGAGCACCTAGGGGTCTACGACGCACGTATCCAAATCATCTTAAATACCCTTATCTTATTTTATCTTCAATTGGTGCAACATGTACCTTTAGTCGGATATGTTCATTTCTAATTTTATCCAATCTTGTATGACCACTCATCCACCTTAACATCCTCATTTCCACCACACTCATCTTATAAATATATTGAACTTTATTTGCCCAACACTTGCTCCCGTAACTACCATTCTATAAAACTTTTCTTTCACTTTGTTAGGCATCTTCTTATTACATAACACACCGGTGGCACTTCTTCATTTCATTTTCAACTATCATGTTTTGATTCTTTGGGTTACATCTTCATCTATCATCCAATCATCCTAGAAAATAGAACCTATATACTTAAATAATTACACTTAAGCACTACCACCCCACCTAGTTTCACTTCCCCTCCATCTCCCCTACCAAGACTAAAATTATAGTATATATATTCTGTCTTACTTCTACTTAACCTAAAACCTTTACTTTCAAGAGTGTTTTTCCACAATTCTAACTTCTGATTAACTTCATCTCTACTCTCATCAACTAGGACAATATCATATGTGAACAACATATACCATAGGATGTTATCTTGGATACAACTAATTAACTCATCCATTACTAGAATAAACAAGTATAGGCTCAAGGTTAATCCCTGATGTAGACCCACTGTTATAGGAAACTCCTTTATATCTTCTTCCACTATTTTCACACTCATAACTGCTCTCTCGTACATATCCTTAATAACATTTATATATTTAACATGAATGTCTTTCTTCTCCAATGCCCACCAAAGGACTTATCTCAGTACTCTATCACATGCTTTCTCTAAGTCAATGAAAATTATATAGAGATACTTCTTCTCTTTGTAGATCTCCATCAAGCTCTTTAATAAAAAAAAAAATGGCTTATGTTGTAGATCTTCCTAGCATAAAGCCAAATTGGTTCTTTGAAATCTTTGTAATATCCATGAGTCCATGCTCTATTACCCTCTTCCAAAGTTTCATCATGTGGCTCATTAATTTAATGCTACGGTAGTGGGTGTAATTTTGAATATCTCCTTTATTCTTATATATAGGAACCAAAATGCTCTTTCTCCAATCGTTTGACATCTTCCCCTCTCTTATAATAGAGTTGAAAAGTTTGGTTAACCATGGTATCCCCACTTCTCCAAGACACTGCAAAACTTCAATTGGGATACTATCCGGGCCACAGGCTTTCCCATCTTTCATCATGGTATTACAAATGAGTTTTAAGAAAATGCATCATTTTTCTTGGAAACATTGTTTGTTTCTTTCTTAGAAACATTGTTTGTTTATTTCTATCCAAATGCTCCATATGATGGCCATTGTTGCCAGCTCCTAGCTTTTTCTCAGGGTCTTGTTTGCCCCGCTGGCTAGTGTTTGGGGTCCTCATATGTCATTTAGTAACCAGGGCACTATGGTTTGGTCGAAGAGGTTTTATAGTATTCTCAAGCACTTCTTGCCAGGGAGGAGTTGAGGAACAAGTGTATTACTGATTCGCATTCGAACTTACATATGAAGCATGTTGCACGCGTAACCATAGTTATTAAACCCGGACCGGCCCGGCGATCCGACCGATCGACCCGGTGACCTGGTGACCCGGTGCCTAAACAGGTTCGGGTCACTAGTTGACCCATTTAAGCAGTCGACCCTGATTGACCTGGCCAAACCCGGCCAAACCCGGTGACCCGGCCGAGTTTCTATGACCCGACAGGGTCAATGTTTTTTTTTCTGAAATGACCATTTTATCCTCGATTTTTAAATTTTTTTTAATATGTTAAAGGGCAAATTATGTAATTTTATTAAAATAAAAAACTAAAACACTAAATCCCTAGATAAATGATTCAGTATGGATTGTGATTTGCTTTATCATCCGACACATTGGTCAGTATATACATTCCAGAGGCTTTTTTTAAGTTACGAATGTTAAGCATGGCATGATTTAGATGAGAATTGATAACATATTTGTTTTTTTCCTTCAATAATTAATGAATATATATATTGTGCACATTAAAAATATTTTATAATTTTAAAAATAATATTTAAAAATATTTATATTAAGTTATTAATTCAAAGATTGACAGAATGACCGGACGGTTGAGCCGGTTGACGTGACGAGCCTCAGTAGGGTCGATGGCCCTCTTCGATAACTATGTGCGTAACCCTCCATCTTTTCTTGTGCAGGTTATCTAGTATGAGTATCTTGTTCTCTTTTACCAGCTATGCAAATAGCTTAACTTAAGGGGGTACCCATATTTCCAAAAACCTTATTTAGGTTGCTCATAAAGTCTCCATCTATTATGAATCTGTACAGGGAGTTAACTATGAATTTTTGGGAGGGTGTCAGCTTCCATGACCATCTATCCCCCGATGTTCCTCTAATCCTTCAAATGTGTTCCTTAAGTTGAAGGTAATCTTCTTCTTCCACCCTTCTTAGCGGTCCTAGTTTCAGCAAAGATGTGTTGCATTGTAGCATCCAGAAGGCCTTAGGGGCCGTTTGGTTTGTTTTTCTTTTCTGTTATGTGTTTTCCATTTTCCACGAAAACGCGAAAAACACTAAAACACGTTTGGTTGCGTTGTTTTCTGGAAAAGGTGGAAAACATAACTGGTTGGAAAACGGAAAAGTGGAAAACAAAAGAAAGTCATTTTCTGGGTTTAGAAAATAGTTGGAAAAGGCGGTGACAAACTCGTAAATAAACCAATCTCCACTCTCTCTCCTAAAAACTGAAGTCATCGATCTTTCTCCCTCCTCGCCGCCGTTCCCCGTCCTCCCTCTCTCCCCGGCACCTTCGTCATTGATAGAACCCTGGATTTCAAGAAATCCAGTTAGGGTTTCTTCAAGAGAGTGCTCGGATTGGGCTCTAATTCTCACCGCCGGAACCCGGTAAGAATCTTATCTCGTCTCATTGAAGTTTTACATGTTTCAAGATAAGAACCTGCTTTTTTTAATGCATAGAATTCATTGAATTAGCTGTTATTTGTTTTGTAAGACATGGAGAAACGCGTGTTATGATCTATGAAATAGAATAACATTGCTTGATTTTCTATGTTTACAATGAAAAATTGTAATCTTGAGTTCATTCCTTTGTTTTTGTTCTTCTGGACAGTTTACTAGGATTCGCAACATGAAAAACGAAATTTTGATGCATAGGAATCACAGGCGATTCATGTGTTTTTTTTTCTTGTTTGTTCAAAATATAAACATAACAAACATGATAATTTTTTATAATAAATAAAGTTTATGAAAATATATTTTAAGAAATAAAAAAAATGACAAACATGATATTTTTATATATTTTTATAAAAACAAAAGTTCAAAATATATTTTAAAAAATAAAAAATTGGCAAACATGATATTTTTATAAGTTCAAAATGTAAAAAACTAACAAACATGATATTTTATATTTTTTACAATAACAAAAGTTCAAGAAAATATATTTCAAAAATTAAAAAAATAATAAACATGATATTTTATATATTTTATAATTAATTTTGGAGTTTGGTTTATTTACAACAATGCCATCATCATTTTCCAAGACTAGAAAATGACTTTTTGGCATTTTCCATTTTCAAACCCATTACATTTTAGCTTTTTCCAGGAAAACCACCCAACCAAAGCAGCGTTTTTGCGTTTTTTTCACGAAAATGGAAAGCGAGAAAAAAGCGAAAAACACGTAAAACAGGAACCAAACAGGCCCTTAGATATTGTGGTCAATCTCTTAAGTATTAACAGCTGGAGTGAATACCACTTGTTCCGTAGGAATTTCCCTTCGACCTAGTTATCAAACCATACATTGGTCGCCTCCCCATCTCCTGGAATTGTTGTGGTATTGAATAGGATTGGTGCTTTGTCTTGGCATAGACCCTTCCAGAAGTAGGATGCTCTCGCCATTGGTTTCTTGTAAGCATCACGGAATCCTCTTCTAAAGTACGACTCTTTGATTATTCTGTGACATATTCCTGCTTTTCCCATGAGGATCCTCCACCACCATTTTCCAAACAATGCTCTATTGAATTCCCGGAGGTTTAGAATTCCATAACCCTTTGCTCCTTGGGCCTAAAAATTTGCTCTCATATCTTACTAGGAGGTAGGAGCGAGATTCTGTGTTAACACCCCTCCAAAGGAAGTTCCTCCGCATAGTGGCAATCTGGTTGACCACCTACTCTGGTAGGTGATAGATTGATATCTAGTGGATCAGTGTAAGACCCTTACCAAAAAGGCCCATCTTGGAGCGGACTCGGGTGGGTTCTTCGTGGGAAGGATCCCACAAGTAGGCGCCGGTGTGCCTTGATGCGAGCTAGGGCCTTGTTGGAAAGGTTTCTTCCTTCATGTTGTGCAGAAGCATGAGGAAGATGGGCTTTGAGTTCAGCCCAGTTTTATAGACTTGGTGGGGAGATGAGAAGCCAAGTTAGCTTGCATGTGTAACTGATTTGTATGCGTAACTGTCCGGGACCACATGACATGTGGCAAGCTCTCCTTGAGTTGAGCTGCAGTTTTGCATGGAGAAAATGATCAGCCACACATGAGTGTGTGAGGGGGCTGATCAGCCTGACCTTTGGGGTGCCAAAGAAAATGAAGAGATGGCAGTTGGCTGTGTCTTTTGGGCTTTGTTAGTTACATAGACTCTTGGGAGTCAGCTGTTACTTGTAAATGTGTTGAGGCCTTTATATATACTCTTGCAAACACATTGTTTTGGGGGATGATGAATGAATAAAGAGTGCAAGTGTACAACTTTATATTGTTGCCTTCTTGTGTGTGTGTTTGTTTTGGTTTTCTCTCATCTTCCATCAAAGTTCTCTAAGTTGCCTTGGAACCTCTTTGTGCAAAGGAGAAGAGATTGGCTGAACTAAGTGTTGGGGACTTAGTTGCCATCACGGGAGCTTTCATTTGAGAGGAAGCAAAAGTTGAAAAGGTAATCTCCTTTTTCACCCCGTGATAGTTTGGTATCAGAACCATGGCGGATGCAACTGGCGAGCCGGATTACGGCTTGAGACGATCGTTGGGACTCTCATCGAGGGACCCCCAAAAGTATCTTTGGCAGAACACTACTATGCATTATTGGGGGAAGTCATCTCGCTGCGGGAGATGATTGAGGCGGTCGATGATCTAGTTGATGATGTGACCCAACGCATAGAAGCCAGAAGCGTATCTTGTTCTGCACATGCTTCGTAGGTAAAAGTCCCCAAACCTAGCGCTTTTGCAGGAGCAAGGAACGCTAAGATGTTGGAGAACTTCATTTGGGACATGGACCAATACTTTCGCATGGCGAAAGTCCCGGAAGAGGAGCACGTGTCGCTGGTGGGCATGTACTTGACTGGAGATGCTAAACTTTGGTGGAGAACTCGCCAAGAGAATAACTCACGGATGGGCCGGCAGTCTACTCAAACTTGGGAAGAGTCGAAGAAGGATCTTTGAGAGCAGTTTCTTCCGGGGAACACTGCATGGATTGCACGGACCATGCTCAAGAAACTGAAGCACACGGGCACCTTGAGAGACTATGTGAAGGAGTTCACATCTCTCATGCTTGACATAAAGGATATATCGAAATAAGACAAGCTTTCAACTTCTTGTCTGGGCTGCAAGGTTAGACTTAACTTGAAGTGCGACGGCAAGGGACGAAGGATCCTGCCTCTGCCATCACTGCGGCTGAAGGCTTGGTTGATTTCAGGGGTGCTGATGTCTCTGTTGGAAACAAGGCGAAGGCCAAGACTAAGGAGAAGGGCAAGTATGTGAAGAAAGACTTCACAAAGCGATAGCAGAGTGAGCGGCCCGAAGTGGCGGATTCCAGCACAAAACAACCTAGCCAAGGGCCCAAGATAGGGTACTTTATATGCAACGGACCGCATAGAGCACGCGACTGTCCAAAGAGGGAGAAACTCTCTACGCTGGCGGTCGAGACGGATAGCGACCCGAAGCCTCCAACTCGGGTCAATCCTATCCAACTATGCAACACGATAAGGTTGGTAAAAGACACTACCCCTTCTCGGATTCTCTTTATTCAAGTCATGTTGAACAGAAAGATGGTTGAGGCAATGGTGGACACAGGGGCCACTCACAACTTTGTGTCGGAACGGATGGTTTCCACGCTCGGCTTATCTCTTGGCAAAGATCAAAGTCGTATCAAGGCAGTGAACTCAAAGGCCCAACCTGTTGCGGGTGTGGCACAGGCGATGCCAATAGAAGTTGGAGAATGGAATGGAAATCTGAACCTACTTGTGGTGCCATTGGATGACTTCGACGTCATCTTGGGTAACGATTTCCTAACTTTGACTAAATGTGCAGTAATGGCTCACTTGGGTGGGATATTCATCATGAATGAAGAGCAGCCTTGCTTCATTACGGGAATGAAGGCGACCAAGGCGTAGAAGGGCAAGTCTGCACTTTGTCCTTAATACAATTGGAGCCGGGACTCAAGAGGGGTGAACCAACTTTCCTTGCTGCTTTGTTGGAGATCAAGGAAGGCAAAACAGTTGAGATCCCGGATGATATTGCGGTCATCTTGAAAGAGTTCGAAGATGCGATGCCCAGCGAACTCCCCAAAGTTCTACCACCTTGGCGGGCGGTAGATAATCGCATTGAGCTTGAACCAGGTGCAAAGCCTTCGGCGAAGGCCCCTTATCGTATGTCCCATCAGAGTTGCAAGAGCTAAGGAAACAACTCACTGAGTTGCTAGATGCGGGGTACATACAACCTTTAAAGGCCCCTTATGGAGCACCAGTCCTCTTTCAAAAGAAGCAAGATGGGACCTTGCGACTCTGCATCGACAATTGCGCCTTGAACAAGGTAACTATCAAAAACAAATATCTAGTTCCTTTGGTTCAAGACCTTTTCGACATATTGAGCAAGGCATCTTACTTCACCAAGCTGGACTTGCAATCGGGATATTGGGAAGTGAGGATTGCTGAAGGTGATGAGGCGAAGACCACTTGTGTTACGAGATATGGCTCATATGAATTCTTAGTTATGCCTTTTGACTTGACTAACGCTCCTACTACCTTTTGTAACTTGATGAATGATGTGTTTTCTGACCATATCGATTAGTTTGTTGTTGTGTATCTTGATGATGTGGTCATTTATAGTGAATCCTGGAAGGATTACTTGTATCATCTTGAGTTGGTATTGTCTAGGTTGAGGACACACCAATTGTATGTGAAGCTGGAGAAGTGCGAGTTTGTCCAAGAAAGCATCATGTTCTTGGGGCATCAGATCTCTAGAGGCGAAGTCCGAATGGATGAGCGGAACGTGAAGGCAATCTTGGAATGGCAAGCTCCGACTAAGGTAACTGAGCTTCGCTCCTTTCTCGGTTTGGCTAACTACTACAGAAAGTTTATCAAGGGTTATCCCAAGAAGGCAGTTCCTCTCATTGATCTCTTAAAGAAGGATCATACTCGGTGCTGGACGGATCAGTGCCAAAGGGCTTTCGACACACTCAAGCAAGCTGTGGCAAGTGAGCCTGTGTTGAAGCTGCCCGACTTCGACAACCCCTTTGAGATTCACACGGATGCTTCTGACAAGGCTGTGGGCGGAGTCCTTGTGCAAAATGGGCATCTAGTTATCTTTGAAAGATGGAAACTGAATGGTGCGATGCAGAAGTATTCTGCTCATAAGAAGGAAATGTTGGCGGTGATACATTGTCTTCAGGTTTGGAGAGTCTATCTCCTTGGCACCAAGTTCGTCATCAAGACAGACAATGTGGCGAACACATACTTTTCTACCTAGAAGAAGTTGTCCCCGAGACAGGTTCGTTGGCAAGAGCTTGTGCAGGAATATGACTTTGTATGGCAGCACAAACCAGGATGGCACAACCTTGTTGCTGATACACTAAGTTAGAAAGCGGTAATGGAATATGTGAATGCCTTATCACAGGTTGAATCTGACTTCGTTTAGCGCATTCAGGATGCAGCGAAGGATGATGATCAATACCAAAAGCTGGTCGCCGATGTGAAGGAGGGGGTTGTGCGGCGGTATTGGATCGAAGATGAGCTTCTCCAGGCCAAGGGAGGCAAGCTCTTTATACCACAGAAAGATGGGTTGCGAAGGGAGTTGCTTCAGGAGACCCCATGACACCAAATGGGCAAGGCATCCAGGCCGTGAGCGGATGGCGGCGCTTCTGTCCAGGCACTATTTCTAGCCTAACATTTGGGATGACATTGAGTCTTATGTTAAGACTTGTTTTGTTTGCCAACAAGACAAATTGGAGAGGAGGAAGGAGGCAGAGTTGCTGCAGCCTCTACCAGTTCCGGACAGACCTTGGCAGTCCATTTCCATGGACTATGTTTCTGGTTTCCCCAAGGTAAAAGATGTGACATCGGTGCTAGTTGTTGTGGATAGGTTCTCTAAGTATTCTATCTTTATTCCTGCCCCAACAACCTACAAAACTGAGCTTTCGGCGGAGCTCTTCTTGGCACATGTGGTGAAACACTTTGGGCTGCCGGAAGACATCGTGAGCAACAGGGACGCTCGCTTCAAGGGTAGAGTTTGGAACTATTGCTGTGGTATCTTTGGGTTCAAAGCTGAAATTCTCAGCGGTCAATCACCCCCAAACGGATGGCCAAATGGGCGCATCAATGCCTTGATGTAGGAGTAATTGAGGCATTTTGTTCTGACTTATGAGGAAGAACTAGCTGGACTTGTTGGATGTAGCATAGTTTTCCTACAACCTTCAACAATTTTTTCTACAGGAAAGATCCCCTTTGAGTTGGCCATTGACTACCAACCAAGGGCGCCACATGAAGTTGCCAAACAGTCTACTGGAGGGAAGTGTCCAGCTGCCTATCGCCTTACACGTAGTCGGTAAGAGTTGCTTGATGAGTAGCGTGGGGACTGACCTCCCAAAGGCGATGGGGAATGAAGAAGTATGCGGATCAAGGGCGGAGACCTTTAGAGTTTTCTGTTGAAGACAAAGTGTGGCTGAAACTTACTCCTCAGATTTGGAAGAAGTTTCACAAGAAAGAAGTGCACAAGGGCTTGATTTAGAGGTATGAAGGTCCATTTGAAGTCAAACAACGGGTTGGAAATGTGGCATATAGAATTTTGAAGCTTAGGAGGCTAAAGTTGCACCTAACTTTTCACATAAGTTTTTAAGCCTTGCTTTGAAGAGGAGACTGATCCTGCTAGGAACCAAACCATGCGAGCACCTCCTATAATCCGAACTGAGTTTGAACGACTTGTGAAGAAGATACTTGACTGGCGGGTTGAAGGCCAAAGCAAGAAGAATCGGCGAACCTTCTACTTGGTGCAATGGAAGGGGCAATCGGCTTCAGAAGCAAGTAGGGAGAAAGATACCATATTGTGGCAATTTGATAAGGAGATCAAGGCTTACTTGGACTCTATTCCGACGAGGGCGTCGGACTCTTCCAATGGGGGAGGTTTGTAAGACCCTTACCAAAGAGACCCATCTTGGAGTGGACTCGGGTGGGTTCTCCGTGGGAAGGATCTCATAAGTAGGCCTCGGTGTACCTTGATGCGAGCTAGAGCCTTGTTGGAAAGGTTTCTTCCTTCATGTTGTGCAGGAGCATGAGGAAGATGGGCTTTGAGTTCAGCCCAGTTTTATAGACTTGGTGGGGAGATGAGAAGCCAAGTTAGCTTGCATGTGTAACTGATTTGCATGCGTAACTGTCCGGGACCACATGACATGTGGCAAGCTCTTCTTGAGTTAAGCTGCAGTTTTGCATGAAGAAAATGATTAGCCACACATGAGTATGTGAGGGGGCTGATCAGCTTGACCTTTGGGGTGCCAAAGGAGATGAAGAGATGGCAGTTGGCTGTGTCTTTTGGGCTTTGTCAGTTACATAGACTCTTGGGAGTCAGCTGTTACTTGTAAAGGGGTTGAGGCCTTTATATATACTCTTGAAAACACATTGTTTTGGGGGATGATGAATGAATAAAGAGTGCAAGTGTACAACTTTATATTGTTGCCTTCTTGTGTGTGTGTTTGTTTTGGTTTTCTCTCATCTTCCATCAAAGTTCTCTAAGTTGCCTTGGAACCTCTTTGTACAAAGGAGAAGAGATTGGTTGAACTAAGTGCTGGGGACTTAGTTGCCATCACGGGAGCTTTCATTTGAGAGGAAGCAAAAGTTAAAAAGGTAATCTCTTTTTTCACCCCGTGACAATGGGTATCATGGAAAATACTTGGTTCAAGAGTGTGACCCATCCTCTGAGGGACAAGTATCTTCTGGTCCAAGAGGTTGCTATATCCCCGACTTTGTTTAGGAGTGTTATTAAGTCTTTTTTTTTCGGTCGTCCACCTGTGACTTTCACCCCAAGGTATTTTGTCGGTAGGATGGTGGTTAGGTAGTTGATTATTTGTGCAATTGCTTCTGGGGTATGGTCACAATTTGTAACGCCCGACCGTTTAGGGACCTCGAACTGCGATGTCGCGAGCCGGCCCCGACCCGTTTAGGGACCTCGAACGCGATGTGCGGCCGTGCGTGGCAGAGTAGAGGCGGGCATTTCCGGATACAAGGCCTAAGTGAATAAGCGGATAATGCTGATAACATAACTTTAATTATTCAAAAATAATACTTGAGTTGTAGGAAAATAAAATCAAGGGTTCATATACCCTAAACACTAGGCGATAAAGGAACCTACAAATAATGTCTCACACAACATAAATATAAATGAGATCGCCGGACCTCGTGAAACTCCCCGACCTACAGCGAATGGCGGACTAATCACGGCACTCCTACACCTCCGAGGATGCGTGAAAGGAAGAAACAAGTCGCGTGAGGCTTTCGAGATGGAAAGCCCGAGTAGTACCATGCGGGGATCAAGAAAATATCATAATAACAAGTAAAATGATAATCAAAATCAAACTTGGGGACCGCCCCTCAAAACAAGCCCTAGGAGTCTACCACAAAAGCAAGGTTAGGCCCTAGCTAGAGAAAGAGTTCCAATGGAAGCTTCTCAATGCGTCTCCCGGTCGATACCATGTGAACCTGGAGAAAGCGACCATCCGATTCGCTCACTGACCTCGAATTAGGTATGTCGGTGCGCCACCTCTCTCTCGTGTCGACATGGTGGGTGATGCGACCCATTTGGCGGGGGGACAACCAGGAGTATCGATCCCTCTGGCATGGCAAAGCCGGAACACCCGGGGTGTCAGATCCACGAATGTCGCAAAAAAGGAGCTCACTGCTCCAGCGAGTTAGGACGAAGAGCGGAACAACGTAGGGATTCCAACATCCCAAAACAAACACACATGCTAAAGATAGATATCAACAAAATCACTTAAGAGCATGTATGAAAACAAGTCAATATGTCTCGATAGCGACATGTCGATAAAATCTCGAAGAGAGGAACGAGGCAAGAGCACTTACAAAAGCGTGCGATAGCAAGGTCAAGGATACTTTCGTAAAAAGTAGCGGTAGGGCGAGGAAGTACTTACCTCATTAGTAAGTCCAATAGACAAACCGCATCTCTCTGGCGGCTCAAAGCTCCAAGTAGATACCTGGAAACCAGAAACTAGTCACAAAACAATGCATACATGCTCGCGAACAACCGGTTCTACGGCGAATGCCTACTAACACCAATGCAGAATTTCTGAACCTACCACACAGTCCCAAAGAACAATCCATAACTTTTGATCCAGAAATCCGTTTGAGGTGAAACAGGACTTCGTTGGAAAGATCCCTTCCTCATCTTTCCAAGCGGTACCTTACTACGACCCTATTGGATAACTATAGGATGCCCAGCTGTCCCTCAAAGTGGACAGCCAGTCTGCAACCACCCAGCATTTTCAAGTTGAAAAGCTAATCCGAACTCACCAACTTATTTAATCAAAGCTTACCAAATCTAAATGAATCTGGACCTGGCTGAGTCTTGGTTAGGTCTGAAACAGCCCAAGGCAATCCACTTTAGCAGACACTTCTATCAAACTAGACTCACTCTCACAAGCTTTCCTTCCCCCCCATGATCATTGTTGACCCAACCATCAGGCCATACACAACACCTCATAACTACTGCATAAAATCCTCAAAACCAACCAGCCTGGATCCATTCAAGCAACCACACAATCCTGAAAACTCACTGGCAGTCACAACATGCTACTTTCATGCCATTACGAAGAAAACAAACCCCTTACTAATTCCTCTATCAAGAAATCCAAAGTCTCATGTTAACTGGACCTTATTCCAAGCACAGAGATAACTCACCTATAGACACCCCTGGTCATTCATTAACACACTAACAGCCATCAACAAGGCCCCAAACCACACTTTCCAATAACTCATCACACTCACCTTTCATCCTTCTTATCCTCCATTTAATCTCTATTGGTTGGTACTAATTTCTGAAACTATAATTATCTTCATTCTACTCCCTACCAACTACACATGCCAACAGCCCTTGCTACCCTTTTAAACTCATGAACACCCACCAGGACACCTCATACCCGCACACACATAAAATCACAGCACCACCACCTTTAATTCCTCCCACCACACACCTGCACTACTAGCACACAACACCCATGCTACACTCTTAACAGCAGCCAATATTAAACCTGGTAATCAAAGCCTTCTAATAGACACCCATGTAGACACCATCATCAAACCTCACAAGCTCTTACTACAGTACTTGTTGTGACTTGCCAACCTAGTAGCTAGGCTCAAACTCATCATCCTTCATGCAATCCAAACCCACTGCGAACTCAACAATTCTTCTCCTCATTGAACCCATGCATGCATGACAGTAACTCATCACCACTGACAGCCATCTAAAACCTTCCCAGATTAGTACTAATGAATGTCAAGATCCAACACTCATGCACTGATCATGCAAACTCAGTCATGCGACAAACGCTCAAAGACCACCCATGCACTTTAATGTCTAAAACTCACACAGGCAAGGTTCTCTAACAATATCAGAAGAGAAGAGGCTTACTGACATCTGAAGAGTTTTCTGGCGTCATAGCCGCTTCCCGGGAACCACCTACTTGCTCCGGCGTGCTTGGTGACCGTGCAGGATTGATCGTCATCCCAGTTAATCCTCCCACTCCATCTCCTTCCCTCTCCTCCTCTGTCTCTCAACAAGGGTGGCGTTGATGGCATTCGAGAGGTTGTACTAGGGTTTAGAGACGCCCCCCTTTTTTTATAGGCGCCTTAAGATGGTGCATGGATAGCTGGAGATCCCTTTGATTTTGGTTGAAAGCGTGTTCTTATCCATTCATACCAACTCTGGCTATCGAGGTGATCTCGGAGACAGTTGGCTTTGATGGAGAAGGCAGCATCACTCATACCACGGGTTCAATTTCCATTTTGGATGAACGGAGGAGATTGTTCCTGCATGTCATCCTTCGAACTTTAACACTTGCCTCAGTTCCGCCAACAATGCAGATGGACGGCCACGATAAACTCCCACATTGATGAGCCTCAAAATCCTCTCACACGCTTTTGCTCACAAGAATCTATCCTCACGCGTTTTGGCTTCAAAAGGAATCCACCATTGGCAGCCATGCACGTTTATATAAGTTTTTATTAATTAATTAATTAATTAATTTTTTTAACTTCAAATCAATCCGTTAATCATGTGCATATATAATATATCCTTTCAATCTTAATTGTCACCTCTTTAATGGAAGCTCAGCCAAACCACTTCTAATATATATATATATATATATATATATATACATTATATAACCAATAAATTCCATATTTGGGGAAAATTTTAAACACCAACATGGCTGCCATGCACGCCCTCAACTTCTTACCCATTCCATATATATATATATATAATTTTATTTTATTATTACATTTCAAAATACCAATCAATCATCAAATCAATTCCACTTATCCTTATATATAATATATTATAAAAATTCATATACAAATGAATATAGCCATTCATCCATAAATTCTCATTCTTTTGTAATCAAGTCCCTATTTCCCAAATCCTTGCATGCAGGTTTTTCCCTCATAGAGTGTAGCAAATTTCCTTTAAGTCCTCAAACTTTCCAAAATTACAGATGGGTCCTTGGTAGCCTAAACACTATTCAAATTCATAATTCAAATTATTCACCCCTTTCCTTATTGGTTAATTCAATCATTATTACCATTCTTAAGACCTTCCGATTTAATTAAATCAATCTTAATTAATTTAACCTTACTTCCTTACTTAGTCCAATCATGATCCATTTAAAGAACTTTCCAATTTTAATCATTCATTAATAAATAATTTATGAAATAATATTCCTTCAAAACTCTCTCATGTCCATTTACCATAATGCCCTTGGAGTTTTATCTAAATCCCCAAAATACCCTTTGGCAAATTTTAATTGAATAAGCAATAACTTAGGGAAAATTTAAATCCTTTATTTTACTACTAAAATCTTGGATTTTACACAATTATTTCACTTTTATGGAAGTTGATGTGCAATCCCAATAGCCCTTCAAATAAGAAGAAGATTATCTTCAAGATCTTGAATTTCCATACATCCTATGTGCAAAAGACTAGGAGGTCATTTGCACACTGTAGTGTTGTCACGTCACCCTCCTTGTTGATGCTCAGTAGTACTCCCATGTACATGTGTACTCTCTTTCCCTTAGTCATCATTGTGGAGAGTACATCTGTTATGAGGATGAATAGGAAAGGGGACAATGAGTCACCTTGCTGTAGGCCGCTTTTATTTCTCACATATCCCAAGGCCACATCGTTTATGAGGAAATGAGCTTTGGATGTTTAGAGAAGTGTTTTAATCCAACCTACCTATCTTGGGCCGAACCCTCTAGTTTGGAGTACCTCCAAAAGAAACCCATAGCCCACTATGTCCAAGGTTTTTTCAAAGTCTACATTGATTAGTGCTTCTCTTGTGTTGCTAGATTTCAACTTGTGGATAATTTCTCTGTGGCCACTATATTGTCGTGGATCACTTTGCCTTTCATGAAGGTTATTTGTGACTCCTCCTTAGTTCTTCAATCACACCCTTTAATCTTTTTGCCAGCACTTTAGAGATGATCTTTGTGGAGTAGTTCAACATACTAAGTAGCCTGTAGTCCAATATGCCTGTTGTGACATTATTTTTCAAAATGAGTAGGATGTGTGCCCAGTTGAGCATTTCTAATGATGATGTTCCGTTGAAGAAGTCTTCGAACAACTTAAAGAGATCCTCTTTGAGGAACTCTCACCCTCAGTGGTAGAAGGTCATTGTGTATCCATATGGTCCTGGGGCTTTCTCTGCTCCAAGTTCTGAGATTGCCCTCTTTATCTCTTCCTCTGTAAAGGGGTTATCTATATATGAGAGATCCAATCTTCTTTTTTTCATTAATAACCTATCCTAAGAGGTTGTGTACCTCATTATCCTTGTGGTGCCAAAGAGGTTTTTGTAGTGCTTTGCAATTATGGATATGATCTTTATTGGTGATGAGTAAGTTGTTCCACCACTTGCAGTTGGTAGATCCGGTTCATGTTCCTCCTCTGATTTGTCATAGTATAGAAAAACTGTATTTTGATCCCTTTTCTACAACCATGTTATTCTCGATCTTTGCCTGCAGTGTGATTCTTCTTCTATTATTATCTGCTCTTATTCTTCGTGGATGTGGTCTTTGCATTACAATGGCTTCTGGGCTAGTTCATTGGGATGGGATCAATTGAGTGAGAATGCCAACTCCTCTCGCCCTTTTCTGTAGGTCTTATTGCGCCCCAACCAACCTCACCTTCCTTCTCCTTGAGCTAGTGATGTGGCTATCCACTATGATGCAGCTAATATGTCACCACAACATTGGTAGTGGTTGTGTGAGTTGGCTTTGTGGGTACCACATCCATGGAGCAAGCAACGTTGTTGTCCATGTGGTCAATTTCATCCACATGGCACGTCATGTTGGCTTAGGCCGACAGTAGGGACTCTATGTGGTATGCTACATTACTGTTGACTATGTATGGTATTGATGATGTGGTACCCATGTGGGCTCCACACCATATCATCATGCCACATCACCTCGATCTCTTCTTCCATGTCAGCGAATGGGTAGTCCCCTACGTCAGCGTCCATGCCATCACTTTCATCCTCGGATGCTTCGTTAGTTGTAAGATTCTTGGATGTGTTAGCATCCAACCGCGGCTCCATCTTGCCGCCATATGGCACCCCATCAGTAGTTGTGGTTTCCAACTAGGCTTGGTGGCCCCATTCGCGTTGCGTTGCGTGGTTGATGTGCACCTCCTCAGCATACAAGATTCCCAACCTCTTGGCCTTTGACGCGTTGCGAGGCCTTGATCGATACTTGCCCAACATGTGGCACTAAGGGATTGACACGTCTGATGTGATCCCGAGCTCTTGGGTCGAACGCGTCGAGAACTCATCTCATCTACGTGGCCCTGTCATGTGCTACAACGAGCATACGACCATTCCCCAGCCATGGTTAGCATGCACGCCACCTGCTCCCTTTTGCTTGCCAGTGTCCTTAGTCGGCGCCGTTGGCCTCTGCTGGTTCCCTAGTGGTTGTCACCCCCCTTTATCGTGTGATCTCCTTTCTCTTCTTCACTTGAATTTTCTCTGGTTTCCTTTCTTCTTCGGCGAGCTCCCAGGCTGCTTCCTCCCTGGAGGATCCTCAGCACCACCTGTACCTCGTCGATGTGGAAACTATCATGGCAATCGAGGTACACGATCTCCCCTCAACACCATTTCCCTGCTCCAACAAAACAATGGTAGCCCCTGTGCGAGGATCCAACTCTGCTCCTCGTATACTGGTTCTAGCGAGCCAAGATCGACCATCCATGGCCGAAATATTAGGATGAACCCTGGCAACTTGATATTGTCCATTCTCTCCACCTCTTGAGCAAGTTCAGTTGATGGGAAGTCAACCACCAGGCACCCATCCTTCAGTGGTTTCACTGACCACGGTTTCTCCGACGAGAATCTCTCTGCCATCACTGCCGATATTGTGATGTGATCCTTGATCCCCTCCGCGTCTTGACCCGCAGTTGTAATGGAGTATGATCATAGTTGTTCCTTCCCCTCAAGCATGCTCTAGTTAAGGCCATGTCTGCAGCTTCGACAGCGGCTTCCCTCTGAAGTGAGTTTTTCTCTTCTGCGTCCCTTGCCCTTCAAATTGTGGTGTTACGGTTGGCTTCCTCGAAGCCTTGCGGTTCTCTGGCGAGGTGGAATTGGATGTTTGCCCCTTACAGATTTGCTCCAAACCGCTCTCTCTCTAGCAAGGTGCGTGGGTAGGTGAATTGTAGCCGGTGACCACGCTATCACATCGTCAATAAACCTCCAATCTTCTACATTCCTTACATAATGTGGCCCAACCTTAGACAACTAAGCGCGAAATCTCCTCTATTCCTTTGCTTGGATGTCACAAATCGGTGGGCTTACGTCTTCTCAGATGGTGAGCTTGCGACTTCCTGGCGAAATTTGGAGCTTTATGCCAATGCAGGGAGGTTCTTCTCCTTCTCTTGAAGTGAACTTGATCCACCATTTTTTCCTTTCTTTGGAGCCCTCTCAAAGCGGGGTTGTTAGTTGATTACGCTTGGGTGGTGAGATCCTCAATGTGCTATCTCCTTGTAGCGGAATTAAGCAATGATTGGCCAGACACAACCCATTACTTGATGTAGGTCACCACTCCTCCATATCTAGTGTGGGCGTATGGTACGCTTCTCGATGTTACTGGCTAGCTTGATTGTTTTCTCCATCTTTCTCCGATAAGCTCCATCTTTTCCAAAAAGCTCTCTCTCTCTCTCTCTCTCTCTCTCTCTCATTACATTTAACAAGTAATTATGAAAAAATTATGTAACCAAGGAAGGTTTTTCCTATGTTCTTCTTGCCCAAGTCAATAAGAAGCGGATTCAACACATACATAAATTTGTTGTTGTTGTTGTTTTTTTTTTTTTTTTTTTAAACTTTTAGGTCAAAATTTGCTGCCCTAAAATTGGGCTTAAATTGTTGTCCAGATAAAACAACTCATGGATGGTGACCTATGGACTTGTTGGGAGGTCCAAATCCATTGGCTGTCTTCAAGGACTTGATCCATCATAAAAATCACGATTATTGGATGCCAAATAGGTCACATTCTCGATGCCAATCTATGACCTGCTTCTCCATTGCCATTCCATGAATCTAGCTACCCTGCTTTGTTCCTCATATCTTTTTTCCATAAGTCATACTATATTTGTTCATTTTTCCTTCAAAATCTAATTTTTGTTTCTTTATTTGATAAGTTTGTTCTTGTTACGTCTAATTAAGCTTATTTTATTAAATAAATCTATTCATATATAAAACTAACACTAAAAAATGTCACCGATTTTCATTACTCTCAACTCTTATTGTCACGAGAGAACGAGGGGACCTGTTTAATATCTCATTTATATCTCGTTGTTCTAAAGTAATCTCTAATTAATCACGTTAGTTCATTCTAAAAGCTCTATTTTCTAAAATCTTCAACTCTTTATTAAAAAAATATTTATGTAAATACTAAATACATACATGTGCCATATAAATATTAAGTTAAAAAAACTGTTAGAAAAAACACTTTTATTGTCATATATATATATATATATATATATGGTGTGGTCAGTACTTGAACTGCGGTAAAGTACATAAATCTCATGTGATATCGGGTGGGTCTCCTGCAGAGGCGTACAGATCATTATGTAGAGATATGGTGGGGTACGCCAGAATCTTGGCCAGACAACACCATATCAGCCTCTCGATATATATATATATATATATATATATATATATATATATATATATATATATATATATATATATATATATATAATACACAAGGTGAATCAAATTTTAATTAAAAAATAAATAAATCATATGCATTTATTCATAAATGGTTTTATAGTTAAATCAAAAGGTACATAAGGTGAATCACACATTTCTCTAATCCAAAAATTATTGAGAAAGAAAATATATAAATATATATAAAAATCAAGCAAAGTAGTGACCGACAAACAAAAACGAGCTAAAAAACATTCGGGAATAATTTATAGTGTCAACAAGTAAGAGACCAAAATTAAGTTCATCTAATATTGCAAGGTGAATCAAATTTTTAATTAAAAAAATAAATAAATCATATTCATTCATAAATAAATGGTTTATAGTTAAATCAAAAGGTACACAAGATGAATCACACATTTCTCTAATCCAAAAATTATTGAGAAAGAAAATATATAAATATATATATAATCAAGCAAAGTGACCGACAAAAACGAGCTAAAAAACATTCGGAAATAATTTATAGTGTCAACAAGTAAGAGACCAAAATTAAGTTCATCTTTCAAATCCAATAATCACATCCTTTCTAAAACAATAAGCATAGTGATCACATCTCTCTCTCTCTCTCTTTCCAATATATATATATATATAATTAAGAACCAAATAAACTGATTTTGAGAGGCCACCTTCCATTAATCCTCTCTATACAATATTATAACCAACCTCATTCCTTGTATTTTCTAGAGAAATATATAAATATATCTCTAGAGAAAGGGAGAGAGAGAGAGATGGTGGATGGTATGTGTCTTGGTGAGTGACATTGGCCTTAGACCCACTCTAGTCCTACTACATTGATGCCAATGGGTTAAAGAGTCCCTATCTCCACATTGATGTGGGAATAGAAGTAGGTGTATTGCAAGATTCTCGTAAGTGTCGGTAGCCCTTTTATGCTGTATTTCTATTCTATGTCCCTCTATGTATGTATGGCAGAATGAGAGAATGTTCAACATCACTGTTCAATATTACCGATAACCAAGTGATCTATTAATATTTCAGTCCCCATAAAAATTCCAACAACTAAAAAATCTCGAATTTGATTTGTGGGTAAGAACACATTTCTAAGAGTGTCAGGAGTGGTTGTGGCAGGTGGTCCTAGTACTTATATATGCGTGGGCCCACTCTTATGTCTGTTTCACCGAAGCTTATAAACATCTTTAATTTCTTAACTGTTTGTCGCTCATATTATTAAAAAAAGAAAAAAAAATCACTATTCAATATTTCTATATATATATATACCGCCTAATCATTGAAACATGTGAATGACTGTCAGCTTAATTGTAGTTAAATGTAAACAATATGAAAGAAATACCTTTTATACATCCCAAAAGATATATTAAATTCATAGTCAAAAAGATTTTTGTAAATATATAATGTTCAGCTTAGGATTTCAAGCTGAGCTTGGGTTGAGTCAAGCTCATTGAGCTCGGCTCGATAGATCAAAAATTAATATTAATATATTAATATATAATATAAATATTAATTTATAAATATATATATTAATTTCAAGCTAAATTGAGTCAAATTCGAGTTTTCAAAATTTTTATCGAGCTTTTAATTTTGAAATTTAAAAGTAAGTTGAGCTCGGCATTTGAAATTAAATTCGAAATTTCAAACGAAACTTATTAGCTAATTTTAAGCGAGTGCTACTTAAGAAGCTCAAAGCCCAAGCGATTTCAAACCGAGTTGAGCCAGGTGCGGTGCGTCAAGTTATTTTATTTACAGCCCTAAGATTCCCAGGATATATAAGCAACAAATTAGAAGTATATACCAAATAGGTGCCTTCTAAGATACCTTGGGGGGAAAACCCAATAAAATATATCCCAAAACCCTAGAACTACCCTAGTGGAAGGCCCAAGTAACATACCTTGCAAGGTATGTTAGAATTCACCATACCAAATATGGATATTTTTAAGAGATATATTTATGAAAAACCCCTTAATTTTATTAATTTTGCTTATAGCATATTTTATTAATTATTTATTCCATATAAAATTAATTAATTAATTAATTAATTATGTGATATACATAGATATATATATAATCTCCACCTTCCAGTGGTTGATTCGTTGGTTGTCTCCCTCTCTCCCTTTCCTTCATCCTTCCGCCATTCCAAAGCTCCCACCTTTCTTCATCTCCATTCGAATCCTCATCATGCTTCGATCGAAGTCTTCGAAGCCCTCTTCGCCGGCCATCGCCGCTGAGGACGCTTGCGGCGGCGTCGATGAGTGGGAGGTCCGCCCTGGCGGCATGCTCGTCCAGAAACGCGACGCCGCGGGCACCGGCACCGGCACCGGCACCGCAGCTCCTCCCGTTCCTAACATCCGCGTTCGTGTCAAGCACGGCTCCGCCTACCTCGACGTCTACCTCAGTCCCAATCCACCTTCGGCGAGCTCAAGAAGCTGCTCGCCGAGCGCACCGGCCTCCACCCTCTCGATCAGAAGCTCGTCTACAAGGGGAAAGATCGGGATTCGTCGGCGTATCTCGACATATCCGGCGTGAAAGACCGCTCTAAGATTGTTTTGTTGGAGGATTCCACTGCCCAGGCCAAGCGCTTCCTGGAGATGCGTCGCAGTGCTAAGATGGAAAAGGCCACTAAATCCATCTCCCAGATCAGTCTCGAGGTTGACAAGCTCGCCCTTCAGGTGCTCACCCAAACGCCTACCTAGATTCATCGCCCTTTTGTATTGCCCATCAAGTGTTTGCTTTAATGTCTGCTCGGGTTTTTCAGGTGTCTGCTTTGGATGCGGCGGTGAGTAAAGGAGGGAAGGTTGTGGAGAATGATGTGCTGAATTTGATCGAGCTTCTGATGGCGCAGCTGATCAAGCTCGACGGCATCACTGCCGATGGGGAGGCCAAGCAGCAGAGAGGAATGCAGGTTGAATTCATTGCTTGTTTGTTCAAGGATCCCCATTGCTTGATTTGGATGTCAATGTTCTGATTTCTACTACTTGTGTTTGCAGGTGAGGAGAGTTCAGAAGTATGTGGAGAGACTTGATGTTTTAAAGATCAAGAGCAACAATGCACAACAACAAAAACAGCAGCAAAGCCAGCCACAAAAAGCAGCAACCTTGGATTTCTTTGACTCTCTATTTGCGCCCGCCACACCAGCGGCGAGCACCACCACGACAGTCTCCTCAGCCTCTTCTGCAGCTACTCCAAGGTTTGATTGGGAGATATTCTAAGTACACCTCACCTGAATTTAGTTTTGCCTCCATTGTTGCTTGCTGTATGCTACTATTCATTTCTGTGTGCATAGCTACATCATCCTAGAGGAAGAGGATGACAATAAGTTGGTCTTTGATCATAATGTTCCTTTGGTGATTGATTCCAATGGATTTGATAGGATGAACAAAGAGAGAAAGAGAGTAACAGGATTGTTTGGTTGTAACTAGCAAACTAGTGAGTGGTTTATCATTGAAATTATCATCAGCTTATCATTTCTCTGTATGTATGTTTATAGCCATTTTTGCCAATCACTGTGCACTTGCTATTAGAAACTTAACTTCATTATATTCAATTATGTTTATAAAGAGAAAGACAGAGGATGCTTTGGTTGTATGATTTCTTTTGCAAATTTAGTCATTTTTGATAATCAGAGTGCACACAAGGAAAGGCTCTTAGATATCTAACTTTATATGTTCAAGTATGTTCTTGGTGGTGATGGTGAAGGAGTTGTCAATGGACCAAATGATAGGTGGGTGGACATTTGGGATTAGTAATGGAGATGAATAAGCTTAGTTAGAGAGGACCAAATGAGAGGTCCTCCATTGTTGGATTCCTGTCCATGTGCATGAGGCTAATTGGGTACCCTACAAGTAGGGCAACAAACTAACATCCATTGGTTGTCTATTATTTATTATTTGTTCTCCAAGTCAATGTATACACCACAAAATGAGCTGGATCTACAACCATTTTTTATGCAATTGCCATTTTGAAAGCTCTTGATTGGTTTCTTATGATCAAATTGGGGACATGGTGAGCTTCTTTATGAGAATTTCTCTCTTTCAGTTTGTTTCTGTCCTAGTGTGTGCAATTTGCATGCATTTCTATTTGATTATCATGCAAGATGTGTGTGTGTTAATCTCATAATTAATTGATGATTAATTTGTTAGTAATGATTAAATAGTTTTTTTTTTCTTTTCGCAAGTAAAATCGTAGTTTACTAGTGAAAAAGAATAAGTTGATGGTACTGTCGAATGTACTTGTAATATCATGTGAAAATTATTAGAATCACGAGTATTTGGTCGAGAGGTCATTGTCATCGTCGTCTTTGGAGAAGATGAGATTTGAAGATGATGCAAAGGAATTAACATGTAATTCCACTTTACAGTTGTTGGTTGGCATGACATGTTTGTTAAAGCGAGTATGGTGGTCCAACATGCTTGGACTCAATGACAAAACAATTATCACACTCTGAGCCATGCCCTAATTGCTTATCAGTTTGATCTTATTGTTCATAAATGGTTTTCCTGTTCATTTTGCTAACAATTCATCATCATCATCATTATAAAAACAGCTATATGAGAATTTTATTGATATAAAAAAAACATGGTCATATGGTGTGATAAAAAATAATTAAGGATCATGTTGAGTGATGAAGTTTTATTTCCAGGAAGTTAAGTATTACTTTCATTAAGTAATACAATTTTACTTATGATTTTTATTTGAAAATTAAGATAATATGAAATAAAAAATATCACTTTCTCGAAAACAAAAGTATCACTCTCTTTGATAGCAATATTTTTGTTTTTCAAGTTTAATAAAACCAATCAATTTTTACAAAGAAAGTTAACTTTTCCATGAAGTTAAGGGGTAAATATTATGATTAATCACCAAACTATGCTCAATTCTCACTTTGGTATCAAATTTTAATTTGTATCAAAATCTATTCTTAAACTTTTAATTTGGTTTCAGCGGAAGTCATCAAGGGAATTTGGCGGTAATTCGCCACGATGGGACGCCAGAGTATGGGCACGTAGATTTTCACATCGCTACTTTGTGATCGTAGCGTGCGCCGCGTAAGATTGACCGGCGGAAGAATGGCTGATGGCGTGAGCGGCTTAATGGGTATACCCATACTATACATGTCAACTTATGCCATGGCGTGTAAAGATGGTGTCCACGTATTCTCCTGGCTCCACATCAAGTACCTCGTAGCCTTCCCTGGACCTTCTGTTGAAAACCAAATGAAGTTTATGAAGCACATTTCGATGACAATAAATCAAATTCGATACCCAAAGCCGGTAATCAATTATAATTGATGACCAATCATAATATTCACCTGCCTCTCTCATTAAAAGAAATTGAGGGTTCAAAACACATCTGAAACATAATTGTAATGGTTTGCCCATATTTATTTATTTTTTTTTTTTAAAAAAAAATCCCAACTGAGATGATATTTACATTGTTTTCCATCCAAATGGCTCAAAATTTTAATAGAAAAAAATAAAGAAAAATAGAGATAAGGTTTGCTTCTTGTGGCGCCGGAATTAGGCACGAGTGATTCCAAACTTCCAAATTGTTGGAAGTCCTTCTCCGAGATCAGTTCACGATTTACCAAGATCGATTCAGAGCCGTCCATTTAATTCTCCACGCACCGCTCAAACGTACCAGGAAAAGTGACCTCTTTTACAAAGCTCAGGTGGGTCCCGCACTTCGTGTGGTGTTCCAAAATTTCCCATTTATCTTCTTAGAATTAAAAATACTTTTTTTTTCTTTCATTTTTATCTGGTTTTCATATATCTCACAAACCCTACCATCTCCCTCTCTCTGTTTAGCTTTCCACAAGGTATGCGTCTCTTTTCTTGCTTGCTAAATGTTTTCTATTCTTCTTTCTTGGCAATGAATTAAGCTTTAATTAGTTTGTTTATATATCAATTCATCAATCACAAAGTTCATGTTTGTATCTTAATTTGTAAATGTGATTTCTGTTTCAGGAAATGAATGCTTTTTTTCAGTAATTTTAGCAAGTTTGATTCATTGGATTTGAATTACTTGTGAACTGTTACTAAATATATCAAAATTTTGATGCTGAAACTGGTTATATCTATTAGAAATGGATCTTTTTCTTCTGAAATTTCAATGTTTTTTTGATGAAACAAGCCTCATAAGCATTCAAAATGGGCACATTAGATGCTGCGAGGACTGAACTCGGTCTCGTTGTTCTTTATCTCAACAAAGCTGAAGCTTCGGGATAAGATTTGCAGAACCATACAATATGGGTCCTAAATTCTTAAGCAATGGACAGCCAGGAGCTGCACAGAATGTTGATAAGTCTACTGCTTTGGCACGAAAAAGTTTTTCGCTTTTAAAGTGAGTGTCTTGATCTTGAAAACCAAGACATTCAAATCCAATTGAATAACTCTTGTTATTCTCCATGAACTTACAGTTTGTTAATGATTTGCACTTTCGCTTATAAGTTCAAATCCTCAAGGAACTCCTCTTCCGCTGATTCTGCTTGGAAAGGTACATTCTCTTTTTGTTATTATGCCGATAAAATTATAATCTTTCTACCTCTTGACATATGGTGTTACAACAGTCCAAGAATGCACTGTTATCAACTTTCCTGTTCTTGGATCAATTTGTGTGGGCAGGAAGAACAGGAATTTACAAGGTCTGTATTGCTTTTTATTTCTGCAATTCTCATTCTAACTGGAGCATTTTAGTTTAATTCGCTTAAATTCTGGACTCAAGAACAAAGAAAAGACCGAACTTATTGGCCGGATATCACTTTTCTGCTGGATGGGCTCCTCAATTTGCACCAGCGTAGTTGAGGTTTGTTGTGCTCTTTCTACTTCATTCTCTCCTTTTTTTATTTTATTTTTTATTATTTTTATTTTTTTTGATAAAGTGGATAAACCACATTCATTCGTTTTTTTGTCAAAACAAGGTTCCTTGTTGAACCTCTGGCACGGATAGTCCTGTTTTACAGTGAGACTATGAATTACTGGTAGATACAAATATGTGTGCAAAGGAATGGGTGTCACCAACTCTCATATTAGTACTTGACACAATTAGCCTATACTCTTGCCACAGGGAGCTTTAAAGTGTTCAGATTTCATTGAAGAATATTGTATGCCATATGAATAGCTGCATGCAAAGTGAAATAGGAATAGCCGCATGAATCTGCAAGAACTAGTCTTTCAAACGCTTTCAACTAGTAGGATACACAGCCGTTAGGGAAAACTATTACTCCCACCTTTTTGATCGTTTCTTCATTTTTTTGTTTTTTGTATTTTTGTGTTTTCTTTTCTCCAAAGAGAATCATCCCGATGTTTAAGAGCTCACTTGTACCCCTAACAATCATGTGCTACTTCATTCTCAAAATATCCATTGCTATATTTAACTTCCATAATCTCTGATTTCTAGTTGGCAGAGCTCATTAGGCTATCTTCCTCAATGAAGAAGTTAGAGAAGGATCAGAACCAAACTGATGAACATAAAGTAAGTTCAGCTGAAACCATTCATATCTATACCTTGTTTGATGCTGTCTCTCATGTGTTCTATGTTTTGCAGAATGAGCAATACTTGAACAAGCTTAAACAGTCAAATGAAAGGCTGCTAGCTCTTATAAAATCATCGATGGACATTGTGGTTTGCAATTGGGCTGCTTCAATTGGCAATCAAGACGGTTAATTCCCGCTTCACTGGTGCATTTTGGATTCATAACCTCACTCATATCTTGCTATCAGGTACATCTCTCTGTTCAAATTCAGAATTCTCAAGTTGCAGTAAAATCTTAATTGGCAGTTGTTTCTGCAGTTACTTCCCTTGCCAAACAAACGCTATAAGGCACAATGAAGGAGGTGATTTGGGTCTGTAATACTGTATAGATGAACCGATATTGTTATAAATTCGATGCTCTGCATACTGTGAATCTTGGTCTAATTAAGATTATCTTGCTGAATAGATGGTGTAATTTTAAGGGATCTATCATGTCTTAAGAACATCATAATTAATGGTATCTCCTTCAATCTTTCATTAAAAACATCAATAAGATAAGCATATTATATGAACAAGATTACAGTTATATTGCTACATAGATGCTGTAATTTTTAAGGGACCGATCTTTCATTAAAGACTTCAATAAGATACTGCAATATATGAACATGATTACAGTTATATTTCTGAATAGATGCTGTATTTTCGACTCAAGAGATGTATCATATCTTAAGAACATCCTAAGTAATTGTGTTAATGAACAAGATTACAGTTATATTGCTACATAGATGCTTTAATCTTTCATTTTAGAATTCACTAAGATGATGTATTAAAATTCAGAAATACTGAGTTGATTTCAGTTTCCTATCTAGAAGCTAGAGTTGGTCTTTCTCGTTAGCTGATGATCGTCATTGAAAGACAACCTTTAACAACCATGTAGTTAGTAAGTCTTACTCTTAAACCAATTGGAATGAGAATCTAATGAATTGCACCAAAAGAAACCTTCAATTCAGAGTAATGAGTACTATTATAGTAGTATGTTATCTGTTCATAATGAGAGTGATCATGACTTTTATCTAATTTTTTCAGTTATTTGTTTTTGGCTTCGGAAGTTGTTGGTTAAGTCATTTTCAGAAAGGCACTTTTAAAAGTTAAAAAAAAAAAACACACACACACACACACAACAACAACAATTTTTTTAGGACGAAAAATGTTGTTTTTTCCGATAACAAATACTTTATAAGTATGGATAAACTCCAGTTTTGATAACTGTAATTTGACCTAATGTTAATTTTTGTCCCTATATTTTAAAATTCTTCAATATAGTCTATGTACTTTGGGATTTTTTCGAATATCGCCTTAAGTCTTGACGTGATAAAGACACATACAGTATTTTCGACAATTTACAACTTACGCAAAGGTTAGGGATGATATGGAATGCTCATATGGCATTTATAAAATAGATTTCAAATAAACAAATTTTTTAATGATGACGGCTGACATGTCACCTATAATAAAAATTAATTAATCAGTTAATCCGGCTCAGATACCCTGCGTCACACTGCCAAGGAGACATGATTTGAACAAAAACCTCAAAAATACAAGGATCAGATCAAAGATTTTAAAATACTGAGCGACGAAAATAAACATTAATTTGAAAAGTGAAGGACAAAAAATGGCTTTTAATTCATTTCTACAGATTAATCGCCTAAACAAAAGCTGTGAGTTTGTTTTGAAAAACACTTAATTTTTTAAAGAAACACTAAATAAAAAATGACCAAATTGAGCCAAATATTACGGCATATGATTAACAACATGACTCATAGATTACTTCAAAGAAAAAAATTCCAAGTTGTTTATTTGAGTGAAAGATTAAGTTACATGCTTGACTTTTGTTCTCAAAAGTGCAGGCCTACTAATGAAATTCATATATGAATTTCTTTGGGTTTTGAGTAGTACCACTCAAACTTTGCCAACTTGCTCCAAAATGAATATTGAAACAATTGTAGACCAAAAAGTTTAATGCTTGGAAATTTGATAAGAATTGTTTTGATGATTAAGATTAAACTCCATGATTAAAATTAGTTCTATATCTATTAAGTACAAATTGATTTGAATGGAAACTTAGACCTTCGGCAAACAAGCATGCTTAGCATATATATGAATACAGGTAAAAATTACCATATTTTAATGGATAAATAAAATAGATATAGTTCTACCAACTGTTCCATACTACCTGCTAGTACTCATTGGCACCCAAGAGCTGGTAGACCCGTGGATATATATAGTTGATGCATATATCTGCTCTTTTGGGGATCAAAACAGTATCTAGATCAAGCTACCGTGATAGACGACTTTCTCCGGTTCATTCCTTCGCCTTTGTAAGATTAGTACCTTCTCCAAAGATCAACTCTACGGATGGAATCTGCCGTAAGAAGGAACCGTGGAGAAAGGAAGTAAGGATATCCGCGGCGCCGTCTTTCGATGGAGTTCTCTCACGCTCAAGTCAAGGACTTGAAAAAGAGAGGAAAGAGAGAGAGAGAGAGTAAGAGAGAGATCAAAGAGGATTTTGAGAGATTTCGAGAGAGTGATGTTCCAACTAGTTTCAGCTTACCTTCTTCGTGAGCCAATGACCTTCTTTTATAGCCTAGAGACAATTATCTGCTAGCTTGGAGACCATTACTTGTCATCTTTCAGCGTCTTTTGAAATCCATCCTCCACCTCCACCATTGGATGACCCATGCGGTTAAGTGCTGATAGTTGGACTCTCATCTCTAGTGACTTTTATCTTGTTGAATTTTAAAAGATTTTTTAAAATAAAAAATTCAAAAGTTAAATTGATTATTCATTGTCTAATTTATTCGATTGTTTTGTTTTTTTTATTGGGATGTAAAATAGATTTCCATATTAGTGAGACTATTGATCTTCCAAAATGGCTAGAGTTGGGGTAAATTGATAAAATTCACCCTTCCACGAAAGTACCAATCACACACAATACTATGTTCTAACAACCTGTCAAACATTAATCTCCAAAAACATGCAAGAAACACGAACTAAGATAGAGAAACAACTCACAAGCACAAAGATATAATGGAAGTTCCTCAGAATGATGCCTTCTGCCTCCACGAGAGGGAACAGAGGACTCCACTAAAAGGGAGTAACTCCAACGGCTTAAATAAACCTCAAGCTTGTCTCCAAGAAAACAACCTCTCCTTAAGAGTACAACACTAAGAAGGAGAAAACACAAGAACAAACCCACTATACACTCTACTCGCTTGAAGGATCAAACCGAAGTTTCAGAGCTTTCAAGTCGATCCCCAATCTCCCTTCTTGTTGCTTCTCCGAAAACTTATAGCTTCTAAGTACCGCTAGCTGATCACTCTCTTTCTCTCTTCTCTATTGTTCCCTTCTTTCTTTTTCTTTTTTCGTATTTTACTTAGTGTATATTACAATTGACTAGACTAGGCTCTATTTATAACCCCTCTAACTCCTATTCTATTCCTGATATGAGTAGGTTTTAAACATGGAGTAGGATTTGAACCCTATCTCTACAACCAACTTATCTCTAATCTTAATTAGAGTAGGATTTGAACTCTAGTTTGAATAGTAGTCATTATCCACTTTTGAGTTAAACATAATCCTATGTTGACTCCCAACTAGATGACTTTTACCCAAAATATGCCCTCACTTACAGCTAGAATATTGGGTTTGTATGGAAAGGCTGGATATGGGTTCTCATGAACAAAATGAAAAAAAAACCCTAGCCACCTCTCCAGAAAAGTTTTAAGAGTTGGATCTTCTACCCCGTTCTTGATAGTTTTATGATTAAATTAAAAACTTAAAAGTGAAATGTTTGTACCCTCAAAACTATTCTTTTTTTGACAAAGGCGACAAGCGCCCCCATGTGAAAGTCAGGGCCACGCAGCGCAGCTCCCTGCATGCGTGCCCTCACCTTATGGTCGTGGGGGTTTGATCCTGGGTTCTTCCCAACCATCTACGCCCTCAAAACTATTCTAATTAGAGAAAATTAATTATAGTTCCCTATAAGTTTCAAAACTTGTCAAACAGTCCCACTAACATTTGAATTCTTCCAAACAGTCCCTCATTTTTCAAAGTGTCATTATTTTTAAATCCCTCAACCTCACACCGCCAGTTATTCTTTGTTATATATTTTCAATTTTACCCCTGCCTTGTTTGAGTCCCATCTCCTCCACTTCCATGAATCCAGCCAACAAGCATTCACATCTAATCTCCTCTTCTTCCCCAAATCCCTTTCCAATTCAACCACATTCACTCCAACAGTGGCCAGCTTCTCCAATACCTGTTTGTAACCATGGGCATGGGTGAGTGATGCTCTAGAAAGCGTCATTTTTTCCTCTTCTAATGATTGTTCCCGGGAAAATCATAAATATGCCCCAAGTTTTACATTTGATTGCGTATATCCATGCCACTGATTAAATATAAACCATAGATCAAGTAAATATCTCTTATATCTCTAAAAAATATTTTAATTATTTAATTTTATTTTAGAGGTATATTTGTGAATTTATAGTCAAATGAATATTTTATGAGTATATTTACAAATGGTATAATGGTCTCTTTGCAGGGTTATAGTATGTTAACAGAGGATTGAACACCTAATGTTAACCAAGGGGTATATATCCAACGAAACGATAAACCTAATATTATACTCGTAATTATGATTTTTCAAAATATATAAATAATATCAAAAAATTTTGGTGTATTCCTCCAAGAAAATCCAACTTGAAATTTAGCAAGCAACCCTTTGTTTATAACCAACACTACAAGTAGAGGTAAATGGGGCCAGAAAGCTTGAATTCGGCATAGCCCAAAATTTCCAGGCGACTCGCCTCGAAATAATCTAAATTTCGAGTAAGTTAAATTAGGCTTTCGAAGTTTAGCTTAGGGTTAGAACTTAAATTTCAAAAATTAAAAACTTAATTATATATTATATATTATTATTATATATTAATACTAAATATTAAATATTTTATTTATATATTATATTATATATTAATATATATTAAACTTTATATTATATATTAATATTAAATTTCGAAAGCAATTTCGAAAGTTCAAATTCTAAACCGAGCCTTGAGAACTTTTATCGAGTCAATTTTAAGTCAGCCACAAACATTCGATCGCTGACAGCCTTAGCCACAAGACAAAGCTTAAATCTTTAGCCGATTAAAAACTTACCTATATCCATCAGGCGGATTAAGTTTAGATTTTGCTTAGTTACCATTGTCTCTACGCAACTTTGAACATTTGCCAAACTTAAGAAATTAATAAAATAACAACATGAGTTATTTTTCCACAATATTTTAATATTTAAAGAGTCAGAAATGTAAGAAAACCAAATCTGAGAAGAATAAAAACGTGTGCAGAGCCGCTGCTGTTTTAGGACCATGGAAATCAAAAGAGAGAGCCCGGTCTTACGCTGCTGGTTTCTTTGATCAAACTTGTTTCTATATGATACATGGTCAAATCTCTATTCTACACATGGCATGATCTCAAGCGACTGGAGTAGATCATGGGCTATCACAATATTGTAAATGATCGAGGCCACTACCAGCTATCTCACAATAACAACCGCAATCAATATCAACGCTCCTCGGGGATATAAAAGAATGAAGAAGCAACTGTGCCAGAGGGCTGAATTCCTTAATTATGTCTAATATAATTCACTCCAAAACACTCCTCTACCTTTTCCTCTTCACGCTTTTAATTTTTCTCTGTATATATCGATTGATTCGAGCGCTAGCTTATCCTCTATATAAACACTCACCATTTTGCTTTCAATCGTCTCCGTCAACAACTGAATAACCTGCTCACGACTTGTTTTCAAAAGTTAAAAAATCATCGGGCATGAGAAAAGCATACACCTTCACAATTTAGAAAAATCTTTTCCCGCCTCCACCCAATCTAAAACCTCATCTTCACTTATCGACAACATCGTACCCAATCCTTAGGAGAGAGAGATCAAATCGTGAATCAACACTTTAAATAATAATAATAATAATAATAATACACAATAATAATACAGACAAACCATAGGATGCAAGATGGAATGAGAATCAGTGAACTAATTAACTATAAAATGTTCGGCAAAATGCCAAAAAGTAAAAAAAAAAAATTAAAAAAAACAAGTACAAGCTCAGATCAAGTAATTAGCAGAGGTTGTTTCTCAACATCTATCCCTTGGAACCGGATCCGTAAAACGAGAGCAGTCCTCCACGTCAGTGGCTCCAGTGAGGAACGCTGCGGGTGCGCGCTGTGCCTGCAAATCCCAGTCAGTGCGGCCTACGACGAAGAGCATGAGCACGACGCAACGTAATCTGCGCGGGCGGAGCAGCCCAGGACCTGCAGTTAGACCACTAAACCCGAATCCCCAGCCAGAACGCGTCAAAAGCACCACCGCCACCGGGCATCCCCACAGCCGTAGGAAACGACGTTAAATTAATGTTAACTCCCTGCTCGCGGCCGTGCCGTGCCGCTGCAATACCCCCGCAACCAACCCGTAGTCTGGTGGGCAGTTGCCGAGCTTCGCAAGCAATCTTCCAAGTATAGGCAACACCTCATGGAAGTGAGCTCCAAAATTTCCAAGTCATTAGGTGAAGAACCCCCGCCCACGCATTGCGTGAACACCTAAGGCAAAACAAGCAGAGCCGAGTAGGCCGAGAGTGAAACCGCAGCAAAGACCGACAGTGGCCGCACGTAGGCGAGCACGCGCCGGGTGGTTGGCGCCGAGCCTCGTTGGCGACGTGCGAGTTGAGACGCTGAAGCTGAGGGAAGAAGGGAAAAAATGTAGATAAGTGAGGTTGTTTGGATGAGGATTCTGCCCAAGTGGAGGCGAGACCGAGGACTTGGGGTTTAAGAGGGAGGCCGCAGAGGGAGGATCATGATCTGTACCACCACCTCATTCCAAGCATACAGAAATGCAGCTCTTGGATGGAGAGAGTGGAGGAGGAGGATTTGAAGCCATGCGTGATGTCTTGGTGGGAAGCCGTTGACTGATGAGGTAATTGTGAGGTTTAGGGAGGAGGAGAAGAGGATATAGGTAGAGGAGGAGGAGAGAGGAGGATTTGTGTTGGTGAATGACGGTGGAGAGGGCGAGACGCCGGTAGATGCCGGAGATGGAGGTGGGAGAGACGAGGGAGGTAGTTGATGGGGAGGGGTGGAGAGCGAGGGAGAAGATGGAGGGAGAGGGTGAGAGGGAGGGTGGGATGGATTGAGAACGGAGGTAGATGCGGGAGAGGGTGGAGTAGTGAGGGATTGGAGGAGGAGGCTCGGGGAGGGAGAAGAGGGATGAAGGGAGTGTGGCGGCGCTAGAGATTTCCGGGTCTCTGGCCCGAGAACAGGAGAAGATGGTGCATGTACTCAGCCAAAAGAAGCAAGAGAGATGGGGATGCAAGCCGCCATTAGGATAAATCTACTGTTTTGTTGGAGAGCCAGGTTGAGGATCATGTGATTTTTCGCGCCGAAGGCTTGGCCGCAGATAGGCTCCAGACCGGGACGCTAGGGCCGGAGAGAGAACGGGAGTAGCCGGTGATGTTGGCGAAGCCGATGGCGAGAGAGCCTCCGGCTAATGGAAGCCGGGGCCGAGACGGCCGCAGAGGTAAGCAGCATGGATATCATTGAGCGGGAGTAGAGGACAAAGCCTCGGTTAAGGACATTGGTAATGCGAGCTCTCAGGATTGAATGCAGTTCTGATAAAGTTGGATGATGAGTCTTGCTGTTCTTTGCTTTTTTGGTAAGTGAATGGTGTGTAGGCGCATGGGATGATGATGATGATCATGGACTTCCATGCCGTTGGCTAGCTTTTGTTGTTGTTGTTCTTGGTAATTCTCATCTTTGTATGTGTATATATATATCTGAGTGAGGCCGGGGGTGGGATAAAGGGGTGACACATGACATTCTCTGAGAGGGTGGGAATTTGTAGAGTGAGATGGCTGACTGGGTGCACTTGGGACTGAAAAGTATGTGTAGTGCATTGCACAGATGGGGAGATATATAAAATTAATTGTTTGTCTCTTGTTTTGCCTGGTTTTTTTGCATTTTGTAAGGATGTGTGGCTCTGAGGAAATGAGAAATATTGAGAAAGTAATGGTGGAGAGGTGGCTGTCTAGCTAAAATGGCAGCAACAGCAATTAGAACTTAGAATATGATTGTAGGCTGTGGCAAAGAAAAACAACAAAGGTATGATGAACACAGTTAAATACCTTCCCTTTCATCAGTGTCACAAACTCATCAAATAAGACTTTGAAAGGGCATGACTCTATGTACTAAGGTCAACCAAAACTCTCTGGCTAGAAAAAAAAAAAATGGTGAAGTTTTTCTTTATAAGACTTTTTTTACTGGTTGAAAGGATAAAAATTTGAAAAACATAATTTATTAAAATCGAATTTAGCCCCCAAATCATTGAAACCGCTCAATTTTTCTCATGATCATCACCACCAGCCATCTCGGTGACAAATTGAACGTAATATCAATGATTCTGGAACTTAATTCGGGCCATTTGAGTATCATTTCTCGCTTCTTAAATATTATATCATTATTTTTATTTAATTGTATCTTTTAAAACCTCTATACTCCATTTTAGTAGGATTTTGTTGATGTAATTCATGTTCTTTAATCTTATTTATTTACAAATATATGTAGAAAACTATATCACTTTCTAGCTCACTCTTGTAAAAAAAATATATTATTTTACAAATTGCATGTTATTATCCACCACAAAATTTCAAATTAAAGTTCTGTTATATTTATTTATGTATGTATTGGTCGCATTAATTCACAAGATTTTTTTCCTAAAGAGCAAATGTAAATGTGTTATAACTAAATAAATGAAATGCTTATCCGCATCTTTTTTAAAAAAGCATTTATCTTACAAGATTTAATGTCGAAATGATATATCTACACAAATCAGGGTTTTACAATCGCAACTAACTAAAACATGAAAAAGAGAAAAAAACATCCATAAAACTATATTTAAATCACCTATTTTGGTGGTTGAAAATCTTACATTCAGTCATTTTGTCGTGAATAATTTAAAAAAGATAATGGATTCACAATTTCTCACTTTTTTTATAAACTTTAAATATTATTATTCTTTGAGTTGAATATAGCTAGTTTGATTTTATATTTATTTATATATGTGTGAATAAATATAGTTTATATTTATTTATGTGTGAATAAATATAGCTACCACAAGGGAACCAAACCGATTTTCGAAAAGTGTTGGTGTATATGTTTATATTTCTATTTATATGTGAATAAATTCACAAATCAATAATTCATGGTATATTCACTGGTTTAGCTAAATTTATACCTATAAATATTATTATTCTTTGAGTTGAATATAGCTTAGTTTGATTTATAAATGTATGTGAGTTTTAATTTCTAATAATTTTTAAGTTTTTAAATGATTTTAGTACCAAGGAATGTGAATGCATCTATGAAATAAAAGTTGAAAAAAAATGCGGGTAAGAACTCAATGTCCCTACCACAAGACTAACTTGATAGTAGGAAACTTTGTTTCCAAATAACTCATAAGCACATATAGATTGGTCTAATATTATACCCATTTGTGTTCAAATCATCAAAACCCTACCACTCTATAGGGTTGTTAATAGTAATGCATGAAGGTCTTTTTGATATTAACATGTTTGATATAGATCTTTTGAATTGTCCAAATTCAACTAAT